>VZTT01030394.1:5196-34360 GCA_013400855.1 Buphagus erythrorhynchus | reverse complement strand
CAGAGATAATGTGAATGACAGCCATTGTGATATCACCTTGGGGAACAGCTCCAAACAGCCAGTCTTTAACGGCTGTCTTATCTTCATACTGGCTGATTTATACATTAATCAATTATATATGGCATAAACTGTAGTCCAGTAAGAATTATTTGGGCTCTTTTAGGACAGGGAATACGATGTTTTGCAATCACTAGTAAAAGGCTACAGCTTTATGTCGACCTGACAGCACAGGGTCTCAGAAATTAACTGGGTTTGCATTGGCCTAGGCTTGTTGCACCTGGCTTAATGCTTGCTAGCAGCCACCTAAGTTGATGGGCTTCCGCTGTGAACCTCATGGACAGCGAAGGATTGATAGACCCCCTTGTCCTTGTGTACACAACAGCAGCCCTTTGCTTAAGTGAGCCTGTTGTGCAACTTTCAAACCTTGGCTGGGAGCTGATGAAGAGTGAGACTGGGATGAGAAAAATGAACAAAATTAGTACCAAGAAGACCCGAGGCTGAACAGAAACAAAGATCCACTATTAAGGACTTCCCAGCAAGGACTTCAGAATACTACTGATGTGACTCCCCAACACCACTGTGAGATGGAGACAGAAACAGTCAAGCTTAGGACTCAGAGGTATACCTAAACACTAAACAGGACTGGCATCAGTCCTGTTCATACAAAAAAATGTAACTACACCATAAATGACATCATTGTATTAATAACATCATTGTGGACTGCTAAAATAGTAACTGGAATAAAAATTAATTCTTAGCTCAAGCGACAATGTGTAAACTTTTGCTCGTAAGAAGATTTTGATACTAAAAAAATAACCCAAAAAAAGTAAATTTGATGCACAGTATTTTGCTGAACTAACATAGTTGGACTTGCCTTTTGTTCTGATTCTAACAAGCTGAAGCAAAACAAAGCTTAGTGCCTTGCTCTCTGAGTAGCGGAAATGAGACTTTACCCATGTCATTACTCAAGGATGAATTGGTCTTTCCCTTTCTTTGACATTCCTTCTCAAAGTTTTATTTACTAGGTCTCTGCCCTTCAACCCCAAACTCCATTCTCCATTACTTCATCATATTTTTTTTATCATGAAACTGGAAGAACTCTGTTTCTCTCTCAACATTGATGAAAACTCATCTGCAAATTCAGAAATTCCAAGGGATAACCAAATTCTCTTTTTCTTACTTTTCCCCTTACCTTTCCACATGATTTCATGTGTATACACCCTCTTTATTTACTTTCTGAAATTTTGAAAAGCATTTTTTCTTTGCAAAACAGACTAAAACATAATTTTAACCTATCAAAAATAGCACTGAGGCTGTTTCTTGGTCTTGTATTCTATGAATAGCGTTTCTGAGTAACGAGACTTTTAAAAATGTTTCTACATAATTCTCTTCATTTGATTTGCTATTGAGGCAACATATTATGCTCTGATGGCAAGCTTGTATTCCAGTATACAGGACGCTTTTAAATTACCATAGGCACTGCAGACTGTTTGACTTATTATGGTCTGTTTTCTGCCTTCTGGTAGTGTATATGTTATTTACAGTACTTGCTATATTAACTTCTTCCTCACATCTACCATGCTATGGTCAAACTAAACATTTTACAATACAGTATTGTAGTAAAATGTATTCCATAGTGAGAATGAAGTAAATAACCCAATATTAGATCTTTACTTTCTAGTTTCTACTGAACTGAGAGCTTTTTTGTTTTGTTTTGGTCGTAAATCTCAGAGCATGACTGTTGGAGTAAAATTCACCTCTAATTAAAACTGGCCTACCAGGCTTCTCTTTCCTTATAAAATATTCTTGTGTAACCAATTCCTATACTTAGGGCATGCAAATCTACTACATTTTGAAATCAGTTTCTCTAATGATGCATCTGGCAAAAACAGAAACATTATTCACAGCCTGCAACAATTTGTGAATGTTTTAATAGCCCCTCAATTTACTCCTTAAAGAAATTTTAAGGTCATTCCTCACTTGATAGATTTGCCCAAAAATAAAAAACTGAGTATACCTACATGAGAGAAACGGGGTGCAAGGGGACAGAAATCAAAGAACTGCACCTTTTATAATTGTAGCCTGCATTAAAATGATGTTGAGCTGAGCCAGGAGTCATATCCCAGATTAAATATCTTTATGAAAGAATTTTGTTGAGAGTCAGCAATTTCCTCCTCCCCACAAAGAGCTTTAGCTTTTCTTGGGATACACCATTTGCAGTGTATAGCCTCAAGTGTAACACAGATTTCTTTGGCTTAGCATCTTAAGTAGGTGATATTTGCAAGAATATTCCCTTCTCCACTTCTGGCCAAGGTGGGAAATAATATTAATCAGCTTTGCTGAAGTTACTCTGCTCCATTATTTCAGGTAGGAGGGCCCATGGGAAGACAAGCTTAAAACTCAATAGAAGGGAAGAAGAAGTTAGGGAGCAGCTAGGAGAAAAAGAAAAGCAGGAGGAAACAAATATTAAAGTGAGAGAAAATAATAATAAAGGAAACACACAAAATATGGAGATCCTAATCCACAGTTATGTTCAGGTAAAGTATTAATTTTAAGCATTTAAAAGCTTAAATACTTTGAAGCACTGAGCTAAAAGAATTGCCTAAATACAAACTTGCACTAGTTGAAATAAAAACTGCCAGGTAGCATGACACAATGCTAATTAAGTCAGTACAATTTGGTGCTCCAAAAGATGCATATTTAAGACCTTGGTTATGTTTGTGAATTTTTCCCAGTCTACACAACAGATTTCACAGGTAAAATTAATAATCTGGTATAAGTCAGGCAAAAGTACATGTCATGTTTTCAGAAGGAGTGCTTCGGATGTGATAAACTTTAGTTTACAAATGAGCATCTGCTAACATCAACCTACAAGTAAATTCACAGGAATTATATTATCCTTATGTATTGCAAGCTGCCATAGCTGGGTGTTCGGCTTGGTCTTCCCTTCTGACTTCTACTTCATAGAGGGAGACAACACCCTTGAGTTCTGTGCTATAACTTGACCCATTTCTTCCTTTTCCCAGTTGTGCTGTCAACCTTCTGTCTGTCCTCTAGGGTTCAGAGCCTGAGTCTTGGTATGTGAATAATAATGTTGCTTTAGTGATCTTTAGTGATTGTATCCCCATGACTGGGCTGATACATATTGAATCTCAGTTTGAAACATCTTCTTCATTGAAAATTGGATTTCATGGTGAGAAACCGCTTAGCAATGTACCTGATAAGACTCAGAATATTCCTACAGTAGAAGCCAGAACATGGCTTGGAACTGTTGGGGCAGGAGCTCCCTTAGCAACAGACATTGGACTTAAAACATCTGAAATGGCAGGGAGCTTGGAACTAGATGATCTTTGGAGTCCCTTCCGACACAAACCATTCCATGATTCTATGAAATGCTGTCAAGCAAACGTGATTGATATTGTGGCATGCTGAGCACAATTTCTTAAAGGGGAGGCTAGGAAAAGCAGGGGTTGGGCAGGAGTAAAAATGTGCTCCATGTTTCATCAAATGCATGAGCAGCCCAGCTGCAAGTGGTAGTTTGTCTTAAAATGTCTTAAAATACTTGGATGAATTTTCTAAGGTGACAAAATGCCCAAGGGAAAAATGTAATCAAGTACAGCAAAAATCTCATAGGATTCTAATTTGTATTAGGGGCTTGGAAAATCTAAGCTTAAGTCTTAAGTAAATGCCTGTCATGGAGTGGTATAAAACTCCCAAACAACTGACTTGGTAAGTTTGTTCTACTTTAAACACATTTTCTAGAAATTACTTTGTACATTTGTACATACTGTACTGTTTTTTATGCATGGATTAGCTTAAGGAATAGAAATACCTTTTTTTTTTAATTTAAATAATTTTAGGTGAGAAGCATATGTATAATGCTTTTGCACCTTCTTAGACTCTATATATTATTAACATATTTAAGATAGATCCAAGATCACAGATAACAAAACTGACATAGATATTTTCCATTTGATATGCATACCGCTTAAGCTTATTAAAGATAATAGAATGATCCATTGGCAGGCCTTCAGCTGCAGACTAAGAGGCGACAGGCTATTTGGTGAACAATTTACTGAGTGTCTCACTCCCCCCTCCTTCTTAACCACGGGCATTGGAAGTTCATTCTATTAGCCTTAATAGGTTTGCTTTCAAAGTGTTTTACTTGGAAGATTTAAACCTGAACTCTATCATATGTCAGCCTACAGCTAACTTAAGCAACAAAACTAAAAGAAGATACAACATATTTACCTATGTGCATACTTGTATGCATGTCCACAAGTAGCAGCATCTAAAACATGTAAATAAATGACATACTGTGCCATGAGCAATGCTCTTTTGCTATGGGTGTTTCATTGTTCCATAGAGTGTCTCAGGATTTTTTTTTTCCTCTCAATTAAAGAAGAGTTAATAGCAGGCATCTCCAGCTAGGCACGCACTAGTTGAGAAAGGTAGGGCAAATGAGAGAAAAGCTTGTTTTCCTCACGTAACAACTCCAGTAGGTATATCTGGGGGCTGTCCTCTGTCCCAGCAGGACATCCTTTTCTCTCCACCTGGGACCCAAGGACAGATTTAGCAAGCAAGTCGTAAGAGATTTAGCCTTTGAGGAAAGGGCAGGCTCAGACAACTTTGTTCAGACTCTCAGACTCACAGGACAGAATTGCAGCCACTATCTTTTCTCTATTGCTGCCTTTTAAACAGCTGGTCAGACAGTACTGCCACTTTTATGGAACCTAACAAAGACACTGAAGCAGCTGGGTGCCTCCCATCATTTCCATTCCAGAGATCCCTCTAAGTGGCTCCCCCTCACAATAACACTAGCCCTGACAGATTTAGGTACTTTCAGGACTCAACATTTCTTCCCTTACTTTGATGACTTAGAACAGTAACTTGGAGAGGTCAATACAGCTGTAAATGCCAATTGTCAATGGCCCTTATGACTTTACATCACCCAGGCAAGACACCACCATGGAGAATCCCATACAGTCCTTGGCCAAACTCAGTCCAGCCAAGGCAGGAGTGACAGAAATGATTAGAGAGCAGGACCTTGCCCTGTTCTTATCCTGAGCCACTGTTCACCTTCTGATCTCCACAGCCTTAGGGTCACCTCGATTTCGCTGCATGCTCAAATGACTAATGGTAAATGTTGCCCTTCACAGTTTTACAAGACTGCTTCATTCCCATGGGACAGGGATGAATGAGAACCTGATAAACCACTGTGTGGAGCTACTGCAACTTGCTTTCTATCACTCTGAATACACCGGACATGGCCAGTGACCCAGGACAGTATTCATCACATCTCACAGCCAGTCCAAACACACAATATTCATTTCCCAAATGCTGCCTCCTTGGGTTACCTACTGAGAGAGCTGTTTGTAGAAGTAGTAGAGTTAACAAGAGTCAGGGTAAAGACATCAAGAACTAAAAACATAGCCTTTTTTAGTGCTGTGGAATGTACCTACAAGAGAAATTAGGCTGTGCTGGAGACAAGGGCCTGACACGAAACTGTGGAGCAGTTCTCCACATTGGTTGTCGCACACTGAGAAGACAATGAGAGCTCCTGTATGTGTCAGTCTAAATAAGACAATTCTTCCAGGCAGAATAGAGTGTAGCAAATCACTGGATTGTTCCTACTTAAATCTTCTTGTGCTGCTAGGTCACCACAGCCAAGGCCTCCCAGGAATTCCTCACCAGGTTAGTTAAACAGCTTCCCTATCATCTCAAGAATCCACAGTCTCCTGACCTCATGAAGTCAAGAATATAATCATAGGTATTAGCCTGCACAATCTCTGCTTACTGCTGTCCATTGTGTCTTGATAGCAGCTGATTTAATGCAAATGTTATTTCTAAAAGTTATCACTTCAAGACACAATCCTCTTTCCAAAGTTTATCCTTCATCCATCTTCATGACAGAATATTGTTGATGATCATAATAAATCTTCTCAATTTGTATAGAATTGATTCTTAAACAAATGCCATCTGTCTATTCATTAGTAATACAAATTCATTTGTATTTGGCTGTTGATCTTAGGTTGATTTAAAAGTATGGGTGTACCTTATTGAAGCTATTCTATAGATGAGGCAACAAAGGCATAGAATCCTATGAGCTAGATCTATTCGAAGGTAAGTTAATTCCTAAGCCATTATATACACTAGAGGCCATGGATCCATTGGGTTTGGTTCTGTGTACACACACTGGCAGTAGAGAGTGGATTAAAACCCAAGTCTTCTGAATGCAGTGTCCTGCCTGGTGAGCCACAGGATTATTTCACTATTTTCTTCTGCTTTACTCCGTGGCCTAAAACAATTCATATGTTTTATGTATTGGTAGAGTAGGTCTCCAGCCTATTCTATACCATTTCAGAAACAGACTGCACTTAACATTATAGTTTTTACAGTTTCATAATCTCTTCCAGACTTGAAACAAATGTGAAGTTGGCTCTATTAAATGCTATAGGACGTGGACTTAATGAGTATATGCATATTAGTATATTAGATATAGTATCAGATTATAGTATCAGATAGTATCAGTATAGATTAGATCAATATATTAGATTCTGTCTGCCTGTGTTTGCAGGTCTTTTATTTGTTTTTTTTTTCCCTCAATGACTGTACCTTTCAAATTGGTGTTTGAGTTTTGAGAAGGTTGTGAGGACTTAAATCGTTGGCACAGGAGAACTGCAAGGATATAATATCTATAATAAAGCATCCCTTTTATCTACTGATGCCTGCGTTTTTTGAATTATCACACGCTTAGGGATGTACATGCAACCAGACAACTGAGTTAGCTAAACATTCTCAACCTTATTATTCTGTACAAATGCTGGAATAGGTACCAGAATGAACCATCCCAGCTTGCTAGTTTTAATTCTGGATTCCCTTTAGTATAAAGCTAAGCTGTGGGGAGAAGGGGAAAATATTCTTAACATTTACATTTTACATGAATCCTGATTCTCAGCCTTGTACAGACTGTTCTGTTTTAGCAAAAAAATTAGAGTAGCTGGAGGAACAAATGCCCCCTGCTTTACAAGCAGCTGGGTTTAGACATCACCAAGATGTCTGGAGGTACCTGGGTAGTTTTGATTCTACATACTTTCCAATCAAAAGGCTTCAGAATGCCTGTTAGTGAAATCTGCCATAGCCCTTGAACAGAACCTACAGTACTTTCAGTCAAGCACAGAGATATGATTCTCATTTTGGTGAAAAATGGAAGAAGGGAGGGGGCAAAAAAGAAAGCATTAAATGATGATGTCTGGCATTACCAGACCTATTTGACTTACATCTGGGAGAGAGGCATTATGCTGTAAATGCTGGAGACATGTCCTATCATTTTGCTGGACAAAATCCCCAAATACCTCTAAATCTTTCAATCTCAATTAGATTAGTCTATCTGAAAGAAGGAAAAGAAATTCTGAAAGCAACTAATGCTACTACAAGTTAGCCAGAGCAGTGCATCTGTACTGGGATACACAGAGATTGATCATCCTAAGGAAGAACAGCAAACACTGCAGGCTTTAGTCCTGTTGTGTAAATACCCTAGCAATTCAACTTCCCTTTTCTTTCCTTGCTAATTCCCAGGAGATGTTAGGAGTAAATAAAAGCTGCTGGCCTCCTAATCACCCTTCAACCCTTCCCACCTGATCAGTTTTAGTGGTGCTGAAGAGCAGTGCCAGTAATGCCATAACTGTGTTCCACAGAAGCTGCCCAACTAACCGCTTCTCAGCATAGTTTTCCTAAAGAAGAGGAAGCTATCTGGAGTCTGCTAGTAATACACTTTCATATATATGAATACATATAGTAATATATATAAATTGCAGTTTCTCCTTGTGCAGTCCAGTCATCAAGCCTGTACAAACTTAATGGATAATATCTCAGGTGAGATGCATGACTGGCTGCTTAGTTACCAGAGGAGGTTGAAAAGGTCTGAACACTCCCTCAACCTTTCTTGTGTGTCATTCTGAAACTTCTTCTGTCAGACAGCCCCATCTGTCACTCAGGAACTACATCTGCTTGACTGTTTATTTTCTCACTTGGGGTTGAGGTCACTTGCCCTCTGTTTAGCTAATCAGAGGAGACAGTAGTAATCAAAGCACACTATCAGTGCTCCAGGGATGTCTTTTTTGAATAGCCTCTCTGTACACTGTTCTGCAAATCTTGCAAAGTAATGTAAACATGTACAACCAGAGGAAAAGAACAGGGGAAAAGGTTTGGTTGGAGATCCGCCTAGAAGAAAAAAAGTATTGCAGAATTTATGCTTGTCTTGGTTTGAAAGACAGGTATCTGCTAAAAGGGACAAGAGCCTCCTTTTTTGTTTTTTTGAAAGGAGAGTATAAACCCCCCCCCCCTTCCCTTCTTCCCTTCACTTTACTATGATTTTCTGAATTAAAGAGCTCTCAGGCGGAGATATGGGGGTAGGAGTAACAGTTCTTTACTGAGATATATATATATATATATATATATGTATATATATATAAAACAAGAGAAACAAAAACACAACAATAACTGCAATATCAACAGCAACAGAGCAGAAAACCCAGTAAACAGTTCTGGTTCTGGACACCTTTCCTCTGTGGTGCAGTTACCGCTCTGATGCTGCCTGCCAGCTCTCGGTGAGCAGGGAGGAGAAGCGGTGATCCCACGTGGCTGGAGGGGCACTGCGGGGAAAATGGCGTCTGTGTCCCAAATGGGAAAGGGCAGAGGGGAGAAGCTGCTCACAGGTCCCAGGGCAGGGTCAGTCATGATGCTCCAAAAGGATATGCTGAAGTCGGTAGGAGATGCAGGAGAGTGTCTGACAAGGGAGGTTTCGGGATCCCACAGCCAGGGAAGGCAGCTCCCACGTCAGCGTGGCAGAGCGGAGTTTGTAGCGACCGTCCTGCTCCGAGCCAGAGAAGCGAGAGAGAGAGCCAGAGCGCAAGCCCCTTATCCCAACTCTTCTTTTCCGGTGTTGCCCCTCTCCTCCCCCCTTCGAGAGAAAACTATTAACTGAGCTTATGGCTGTAGACCCAAATACTTAGCATAACAATGGGAAAAATTCCACAGAAAGAAAAAGGGAAAATTCAACCCTCAACAATGCTACCTCGAAAAACAGGTGTAATATTTACTGAGGAATTTCTCATGTGTGACAAGAAAAAAAATCACTAAGTTTATTAAATGGTAGCCTTGCACAGGAAAATTCAATGGATGTCCTAGCACAGATGCAAAGTGCAAAAAGGAGTTGAAAGTGCTTATTTTTCAAAAAAGCAAATCAGCCTCCTGACTGCTCAGTGTTCTTAAGGAACCATCCATAAGACAACATGCCAGTCTACACGGAGTTATTAATTTTGCTCTTCACAGTTCCTCTACTAGATAACTTTGTTAGGCTCTGATAAACAGTATTAAATAGCTGTCAGGTCCTGCCTTCAAAATCAGTGCATTATAGCATCTACTAAAGCTATTCCTGTGCAGCTGATTCTAAAAAGGAGCTTTATATTGTGGATGAGAGATTTGTATCTGAAGGAAAGAGCGTGAAAGAACGACTGAGTTCAGGGAAAGAAAGAGTGTCTGCCTTGTTTGCCCTTTGCCTAATTGTGTAGTGGGCTGGCAGTTTGCCTTAGCTTGCAGACCCTTGCTCATCTTGAAAGGATTTAAAGCATACTAGTACCAGCCTGGTCTCGCAAGACTGATTTCTCTTTGCAATGCTATTGTGATGAATCATGCATTACTATGATTAGCAGAGAGAGATAAAATTACTTTCTTGCAGCCGTGGCTGGTAAAGTATTGAAGTATTGCCAGGAAGCCCAGATGTGACAGAGGTGGAAAAAGTGTCTTCTGGGACCATTCCCTCCGAGCAAGTATGACTCTCCTCATGCATAAGAACCTGCTTATCAGCTACTATTTGTAGCAGATGGTACCCCTCAAGAGCAAATAAAAAAAAAATAATGACAGAGACACTGAAAAATAGTGAAGAAGAAAAATAAGCTATCCTGGAGAAGGTTTAATACTACTAGGCAATTGGAAAGTGCCTGTCAAAATTGAAAGGAAGCAGGGTGGAGAGACAGAGTGGAAGAGAATATAATTAAGAGGAGGAGAGCATTGGCTAACTTCATGGTAGTCCCCACATGGTCTCCATTCTTGGAAAAGACAGCAAGCTGCTTCTTCGTAATGCTGGTTGTTTTTAACCTGCTTGAAGAAGGACACTGAGATGATACCAATGTCCTAAGAGCCTTTGAAATTCAAGTTCTCAATGGAGAGGGAATAAAATTTTAAATGGCACAAAAGTGTAACAAACCATTTTCTATTTCTATAGTGTAAACAACAGTAAACTTTTGATGTCCTTAATGTCTTTTCCTTGTTACCCACTAATCTTTCATTTCTCTCATTGCCATGGCATGAACGCTTCCAATACTTCTAAATTTCTATCAGTCTCTGTGGACCAAAATTGCTTATACAATGCAGTCTGTTATAGGTGGCAGGGCAGCTTATCTGAAAGGTCCAAAGCAAAGGTTTGGTGCTTGCACCATTAAAACCAACGGTGCGTCTACAGTCAATGTGATAACCACAGAATCCTGGAATGGTATGAGTTGAAATGGACCTTCAAGGTCATCTGGCTCATTTCAATCCCCCTTTCATGGGCAGAGACACTTTCTACTAGACAAGGTCTCTCAGAGCCCCATCCAGCCTGGCCTTGAACACTCCCGGGGCTGGGGCATCCACAACTTCTCTGGGCAACCTGTTCCAGTGCCATCACATTGACCGTAGAGGATTTCTTTCTAATATCCAATGTAAACCTGCCCTCTTTCGGTTTGGAGCCACTCCGCCTTGTCCTAAAAATGTGGCCCAGACTTGCCAACCACTGAAGTCACTTAAATCATGTTGATGTGAGTGTGAATCTGACTAACAGGGCGGACTGAGGAGTGGGCTGACATGTTGCTCCCATTTCCCTCCGATTTGACTGGAAACCCTCATTGACAGACAATCACACAATTATTAGGTTGGAAAATACCTTTGTGAGCACCTAGCCCATGGACCTTGCTCACGCTTTTTCCAAACGCCTCTAGAAGGCGACCTTGTCCGCCCGTCTCGTCCCACCCCGCGGTGCAGGGCCCGCCCGAACCCTCTGTGCGGGGCTCTGCGGACCCTCCCGGCCCTGCTGGGGCAGCGGGCGGACGGACGGACGGGATTGAGGGAAGGAGGAAGACAAGGAGGGAAGGACCGGCGCTCCTCTGCTGCCCTCTGCTGCGGTGCCCCGCGCCGCTGCGCTCCCACCGAGCTCCCAGGAGAGCCGCCGTGCCAAGACAGGAGACGGGAACAGCGCTGGGAGCTCCTGGTACAAGGCGATGCCCGCCCTGTCCCTGATGGAGCCGCTGGAGACGGGTACCTGCAGGGACAAAGGCCGGTCCAGGAGGTGGAACCACATTATTGACGCATTTGAGGGGTCGAAACTTGCCCGCCTGTGCTCCCAAAGCAAACTTAAATTTTGCAGTGTTGTCCATTTTACGCTTGAAGATGATTAACGCCCCAATTAAGAGTTGTGAGGGAAGAGAAACTATGTATTTAACGAGTTTTGTGATGTTACTGAAAATATATTAATTGAAACTTAAGCTGCACCTAGGAATGCCGCGATATTCTGGGCGAGCTGGAAGGGCACAGATAGGACCGGCGGGGACAGCAGAGCCGGGATGCTGCCAGCCCTCCGGCACGGCTTCCCCTGCATCCCGAGGCCGCTGGCACGCAGGCGGCATGAGAGGGCATGAGCACTCGCGGCACAGTTTCCATGGGCTGAAAGAGATTTGAGGACTTTCCCTCCGAGCAAAACGCTCGGTACAGCGCCGCAGGTGCCCGCCGCGAGGCGGCCCTTCCCGGCCTTCCCGAGCGTCGCTATACAGAGCTTGGCATCGCTCAGGTGCCCAGAGAGGCTAGGCACTCCTTCGCTCGCTCCCTGTCCCCTCCCTTGTGTTCCTGCCCACGTCCTTGTCCCTTCCCCTCCTCTCTCCCTCTCGCGCCTCGGGGCGCGCTCAGGCGCTGCCGGGGGCGGGGCTAAGGGAAGGCCCCGCCCCGAGCGCAGGCCCCATAGGCCTCCGCCACTGCCAATCAACGTGTCCCGCCTTCCCCCCCCCGCCGCTGAACCAACCGCCGAGCAACGGATTGCGGCGGCCATCGATTCCTTCGGCCGGCCCTACTGCCCCCGTCCCACCCACATCCCGGTTCCTGGTCCGATATTTGAGAACTGCTGTGCTAACTAGTATGCTCAGGGACTTTGAACATTATTCAGTCAAACCGGGAATCGTCCCGGTCCCTGGTACTGGCCGGGGGATGTAGAAGGACGCGCGGCCGAAGCTACCCGGGCAGCGCCGCCGCCACGTCTCCCGGTGCGGCCGCCTATCGCCTGCAAGGGCGGGCGCAGCCGCCGCCGCGGGCCGTGTGGCTGCAGGCGTTCCTCGGGGAGACCAGGAAGGGGTACGGCTGTTCCCCGCCTGCCCCCGCGCCGCCGGCCCCGCCCGGCTCTCCGTGCCTTTAGCGTGTGCCTGCCCGTCCCCCGGGGCCATGGAGTGCGCGTTCACGCCGCTGGAATGCCTCCTGCCCGCCGGTACGGTATCTCCCGGGCAGCGCGGGGAGGGGAGGGGAGCGGGGCGGCCGCCCCTCCGCCCCAGCCCTGCCTCCCGCAGCCCCGCCGAGCCCGCCGCGGAAACGGCGCGAAAAGACCGCCGTGCGTCTGCCCCGCCGTGTGTCTGCCCCGCCGTGTGTCTGCCCCGCTTAGGCTGAGTTTTGGCTCAGTACGGCGCTTTGGTACCGTGTTAACCCCCTCTGGAGTTCAAAATTGGCATTTAAACCCAGACCCTTCGGGTTCAGTCGGTATTTTCCCTTTGTTGCCACTGTTTTCTCGGCTTGGCCGGGCAGAGCGCTCCGATGACGCCTGTCTGTCCCGGATCTCCTGGCTGCCCCCTGGGGCAAGGGCCCCCCGGGCTTCGCATCCATCCTCCGTGTGCCTTAGGCTCTCCGCCTCCTGCCCGTGTGCTTTGCACTAGAGCCACCCTTGCACCTTGCCTTGCCCTTCAGTTCTGCACAGCAAAGCTTTGAGGGCTCTATTCAGGGTTTCATAAAAATTTTGGCATAGCAGCTGAATTCTAACTGACACTGCTCTTTTCTACTCTGACACAGACACCAGCTGCTGCATTGAGGTAAATATTGTTATTTATTTGCCAGTAAGATCTGTAGGAAGGGCAGAGTTTAACAGAATGCACACTTTCAACAATTCAGTGCATTCTTACAGCTAGCAGTTTAAGAGCGTGTTTAAATTCATTCCACTGTGATACATTTTTAAAGTCATCCTTTGATCTGATTCTTCTTCAGGATATGGTCAAAACTACTAACAGGTAAAGCTGCACTCACAGTATTCTTGCCAGAAATGTGTATTTGACACTGTATGTGTGTGATACACTGTTGCTTTGGGTGGAAAGAGGGCATGAGCATGTAGGTAAGATTTTAATAGATGAACTTTGATTCATTGGACATGATGTCCTCTTGTATACAGTAAGTGATTACTAAGTATGTAATAAGGCCAAACAAAAAGCTACCTTAAGAAGTTGCTAAGTGGACTGGAGCACCTGCCCTACGAGGACAGGCTGAGAAAACTGGGCTGTTCAGGCTGGAGAAGAGGTTGCTGTGAGGTTTTGTGGAGTAGTGCCCCATATCTGAAGGGAACCTGCAGGGAAACCAGAGAAGGATTCTCCATCCAGAACTGTAGTGATAGGACAAGGAGTAATGGGCTCAAATTCAAAGAGAGGAAATTTAGGTTATAGATATTAGGAAGAAAATCTTTACTGTGAGGGTGGTTAAACACTGGAATAGGTTGCCCAGAGAGGTTGTGGATGCCTCAACCCTGACACTGTTCAAGGCCAGGTTGGATAAGGCCTTGAGCAACCTTATTTCGTGAGTGATGTCCCTATCCATGGCAGGCAAGTTTGGAACTTGCTAGATTAACTAGATTATCTTTAAAGTCCATTCCAACCCCTTAACTTTTTATGATTCTATAAATTTATCCCTTTGGAAGTGCAGGCATTTCTGTTTGTATTATAAGGTAGTTGCCTTTGATAGACATTGTATGATGCTAGACGTACCATATGTCTTCAGTTTCCAGGAGTTGCCTGTCCTTTTCTTTGATTATGTCTCGTTGGATTGATTGGAGATGTTTGTTCAGTTTTCTTGTGACCCACAGCCTTCTCATACCAGAGGCTCCAGACGGATGTAAAGAAGCCTGCTTCTTTGAATGAAAAGTCTGCTACTTACCTACAAATCCATTGGTTATACAGGCTATGCCTGTAAAATGCACAGTGCTACTTCATCAGGATCCTTGTCATCATTACAGACATTCATTACCAGCATTGCCAACTGAATGAGCCTGCTCAAAGTATTCAAGGCTGAGCAGATTTATTTGGCAATTCGACCATTTAAGCTCTGGTATCCCACTTGGGGAACTCAGAAATAAGGTTTTCAAAATTGGATAGGTAAAATGACCCTCCCAATTTCTTCTGGAGAAAGTACCTACCAGCAGTTTCTCCATCTGTTTACTTTATTGGGATTGGTATTTAAGTGTCCAAACAGTATAAAGCTAATCAGTGAAGAACATGGCACTTCTTAGAAGCTAAACATGAGCTTACAAAGTAAACCCTTTTGAGGATATTGAAGCAGCATGGACCTTGCCCCATGCCTTCAATACTAGAAACAATATAATGTATAGCAGTGTGTGACTGTGTTTATGGTGGGGATGCTGTGAAAGATTTGTCAGCTATGTTTGAAAATTATTAATTGCTTTGTTTCTCTCTAAAGGTGTTCAGAAATTATGATTTTATTGATATAGGATACAGTAGAACACTTCCAGGTTTTAGAACATTATAATATTAGACACTTGAATTGGAATTTCAGGGCCATGCATGCCTTGGTAATTTTAGTCAGTGTAGTTAGAGCAAGTTCTTAGATTGTACATCTCTCTCTATCTCACCTGATTGATGTTCAAGTAGTAGATATTTGAGAACTGCTGTGCTAACTAGTATGCTCAGGGACTTTGAACATTATTCAGTCAAACAGCTGAACTGAAGCACAGTTGAAATTCACCGTGCTACAGTCAGAACACCGTCCTGTGAACTTTAGAACTATGTTGATTTGCTTAACAGTTCAGAGTGGATAACAGGATAGAATTTAAAGTGGGATTGAGTCTAAATTTATGTCTTGCACACTGAAACAAATACATTTTCATTTCCTCATGGAATGAAACATTTAAAAAGGCTCACAGAAGGCTCCAGCACAGAGACCTGTATGCTATGTGAAAGGGTCAGGCAGAAGCTTCACAGGCAAGGCTCTTGTAGAAGTCTGATAATGATGTCACACTACAGCCTGTGAATTCATGACAAGAGTTACTTTGTTTATTCTGGAGCAACCTCTGATAGACTTCGACATTTCCCTCCTGCTGTTTATACCCTTTTCTTGCACTGTCATTGCCTCCTGCTGCTTGTCCCAGACTGTGCTGCAGGCACTTCTGCAGAGAGACAAGTGTTTCTAATTTATTATTTTAATACCATGAACTTTGGGAGCTGAGTGTGCTGTGCTTGTGACTGCTTAACAGTGGAAGTACTGTAGCATCCTCTAAAAAGGTTGTCCCTGAATACCACTTGAGATTTTGAGAAGGGCAGAGTGCCAGTTTGCTAGGCTGTGTTTTCTCACAGGGAACATTTTACATTGCCTGCCATAGCATGGCCTGGATTCTCTCTCATCTCCAGATGTGATTAATGATTCCTTGCCTTGCACAGTCCTTAAAGTGCGACTCAATATTGGTTTTATCAAGTGGAGTGATGCAGAAGGAGGATATCTTCCTCAGTTTATAATCCAACAGCTCCCAATATGAGTGTCTTGCCTTGTAGAGGTGGAGGTGCTGCAAAGAAGCAGCAAATCTTATTTATCCCTCTGCTCTCTTCTGTGCCGTGCAGAAAATATGTTGGAGCTGAGCTTGCTCTGAGTGACAGGGAGCCTGTGCTATCAGCGAGAGTTAGTTTACCTGTCCCCACTTCTCCATGCCCTGAGTCAAATGCACTCCTGAACTATGCTGTGTTCAGAACTGATGGTTAAAACTTGGTTTGCTCAGAAGTGGGTGTGCTGACTTTAACTCACTGAAGCAAGGTCGTCTATATGCCATGAGAGAGATCCACAACACACAGGACAAAGACTACTTCAGAATTATGGAGAAAATATATAGTTACCTCTTTGTGCAAAGGGACTATAAAATTCTCCATTGAATTTAAAGCAAAGAGAACAAGAGGAAGCAACAATATGCTCTGAATGCTCGTCCATCATTCTGCAAGCTTGATTGTCTCTTGCTTTACTCAGTGTCTTCTGGAAATGTTACTGGCTGTAAACGAGTTATCTCTGGTAGGATTGTATCACCATATTCCTTTTAAATGCCTGGGGCTTGAACTTCTTCCTTAATGTTCCCTTTTATCTGACACTAAGGATTCAGTTATTTTGTGAAACAGTGACATGTTTGCCATTCAGTGAATGACCTCTGGCCTGGTACACATGCCAATGACTGTTTAAATGGCCCTTTACTAGAGCTCTGCATGGTATCTATGATGCATTATCTTGCAATCTAATTCAAAAAACTCTGTGATAGAAATCAAGACAGTCGTGAGGTTAGAAAATCAACCTGATGGTCTCTGTTAGTTCCTGAATATTAAAGGTGTATGGAATAGATGTGGAGCCACAAACTACTGGATAGCTCTGCAATTTTGCAGGATTTGTGCCATAGCTGTTGGGTCAGACTAGTGAAGTTTTCAGGTGAATCAGGTCATTCAAAAGCTGTTACTGAATTCACCTAAACTAAAAAGTGTTAGCAGTGGTGTCAGTTCTTTTAAGACTACTACTGGCATTCCTTAATAAAATTAGGAAGCACTTCCATATGGCTGTTACATTGTCCTGTCTTTTTAACTGAAATACTTTCAAAACGATTTTTTTTTTCTGTGAGTGTTGCTGACCTGCTCCTGTTCTTCATTTCATTTAAGTAGCAACACCATTCATCTAGTCTAGCTACCTGAAACTCATTAGCTGGTTTTTGAAATAGCTGTTAATATTCAGCTACTCAGACCTTGCTGCTTGCTAATCTGCTGTGGTGGGTCAGAATTTGTTTTTTAAGTAGTATTGTATAAATTACTTACAGGTGCTCTTATGAGTGAAGTATTACAGGCAGAATGGCATTTAAAAGACATATTCATTGTTAACCTCACTACTTTCTTTTAGATCTTTGCTTTCACTCATGGAAAGCTTTTGGATTTCTTTATTTTTTTTTTCTTATGCTTTCTATGCAAGTGTGTTTGGAATGGGGTAACAAGGCACTTTTAACCATTGGAGCTAATAGGAAAATGAGTAGACATTTACTTATTTTACTTGTTTTTGTACACACAGGGCCACTTTTTGAAACTGTTGACTTCAGTTGCTGTTTATGTGGATGTTGGATTCTCATGTTGTGCAGTGTCAGTGCACTGATAGTTCCATATTTTGCAGTTAAAAATAGGGCATAGCTCTCTTCTGAGTGGAAATATGATGGCAGGGGGGTCTGAGGTCATCTAAAAAAACACAAAAAGAAAAAAAAAGAAAAGAACAAACCAAAAACTAAACCAAAATCCACCTCCAAAACCCCTGCAAATAAGCAGCCTAACAAAAAGAACTCCAAACTAACAAAAAAATATTCAAGACCCCATACAGTATAAGAGCAATAATAATGTTACTGGAATTTCTGAGACAAAACCATTCATTACTGCTTCCCCAGATAGTAAAGCACCTGGATAAATTAGAAGGTCTTGTTATTTTTCCATCAGCTGAGGCTTAAAGCTAGGAAATACACTAGCTGATCTCCTGTAGTTTTGTTTTTTCTTTTTTTCTCCTGTGATTTAACACCAGATAAGGAGGAGGGAAATACACGTGTTCCATCATCAAATTTTCATGTTGCTTGTATCCAATTAAATGTATGCAGTACTACTGAAAACCATTTAAACTTGTTAGTGTTTAGAGCAAAATATTAATCTTAAGAAGGAACAGGAAGTCAAGGAGAATAGTGGACTTTTGTTTCTCCTCTGCTTATTCACCTGCGTGTCTTTGATCAGCCTTTAAAACACTATAGCAGATTCACAGCACCTTTAGCATTATGCTATATCTCAAATCTGTATGTATACATATATATTAAAGTTAGTTTTACTTTCTAGGAGTGGAACACAGAAGAGGCTTTGTTTGTTTTCTCCTGTTTACAAAGCTCATCTAAGTCTGATTTATAGAGAAATTGAATATGAAGTATAGAAATGAAGCACTTTATTTACACAGGAGAAAACATAACACAGGTAGATATTTCGAGATCCAAAATAACAAATCCCAGGCATCCTTGTGGATTTGCTTTAGGTTTGGACATCCTGAGATATTAATCAAAGCTTAATCTTTGTAGAAGATAGCAGCATCAAGAGTGAAACCTAAAATCAAAGTCTTAAAAAAAGCAAACTAAAAAATCCCCAAGTAAAGCTACCTGAAAACAAGTTAAAGGGTTAGCAGCTTCTTTTCATTAGTCAATTCTCATCAGCTTTCACTTCTAAAGAGTTCTAGGTTTGGATGTAAGCTCAGTGGTTTGGACCTTTTAAGACCAATGCTGTTAACTTTGTCCAGGGAAATTATTGGTTAGAAATGTAACAATTCTTTTTTGTGTGTGACATAAGAATAACCATGCCAGTCTCAAAGTAGCATTGTTGAAAAATGTGGATAAAAGGAGGGGGGATACTTCTCTCCCTCTGCCCTCCAACAAAACAAAACAAAAACCCCAGATTAGCAAATAAGCCAACAAACTGCAGAACCAGCCCACAAACAAATAAAAATCTCAACAACCCAGTAGTAGATCTTATCGAGCACAAAATGTAGTAAATCAACAGGAGAACTCAGATGTATACAGCCGCTTTTTGGTACAGCATAGACCATTTCCTATCTCTGATTTCTATACAGAGAGGGGAATTTGCAGTGTGTCCAGCAAGGTTAATTAATCTGATCTATAGCCAAATAATTTCAAGATGGAAAAGAAATATCAGTTGTCCTTTCTACCAGCGTATAGCTAACCACACTGAAATATAAACAGTTCTTCAGATTTTTTTCTTACATTTTTCTGTAAAATATAGCTGTGGTGAATTAGATGTGAGTTTATGGAAACAGGTTCTCCATTCTATTCAGCTCTGACCTTAAATATAAGAAATATGATTAACAGTGTTTGCACAGTACTGCCTTTGCAAAATTAAAAAGAGAATTGAGAATTTAAAGTTTTACAGAAATGTTCTGTTAGTTAAATTCTACATGGAGAGCACACTTAATAGCTTTTGGATTGCTTTAAATTAAATCTATCGCTGTACATCCAATAGCAGTTGAAACTGCTGGAAGGCTTTTCCTGTAATTTTCTAGCTTTGAATTTTATTTTGAATGGCAGATGAATTTTCACAGTGCCACTGCTGATTCTTTGTAGCTTATGTTGATGGATTGTCTGCCAGGCTTCCTCTCTGGCAGGACAGAAGCTAGAGGGATGCATGTGTTTATCAGGCCAATTGAAATAAATGGGAAGCCGGCCAGTGAATTCAGTAGGAGCAGAACCTGTACCCTCACAACTTATTTATTTATTCTGTAGTTGAGACTGGTGGTGTGGATTCTGTTTGGTTTTATTTCTTGTTGTCTCTTACTGTGGCTCTTTTTTTCTGGTCTATCCTTTACCCTGAATTATCTGGCCAACACTGTGTCTTGGTCTGAAAGACAGGTATTTGCTAAGAAAAAGCAGGACCCCCTTCCCTGAGATGGAGAGTGCAACCCCCTCCCGTCCAATTATTATAATTTTGGAATCAGGGGCTCTTAGGCAAAAGATATGGGGATAGGGATAACAGTTCTTTGCTAATATATCTAACAAGGTAAACAAAAAAACCCCAACAACAGCTATGAAAACTGACCCCAAAACAGAACAGTGTAAGTCAGTTCCAGTCCTTGTTGGCCGCAGGCTCCCCGTGCTCAGTTACCGCTGCTGTAGGCAGGGCAGGTTTCGTGCAGCTGAAGAGGGCCGGGGTGATGGCGGCGGCGGCCCCGGTGTGAGAGGGATGGAGGAGGGACTCCCCCCTCACGGTGTCGGTCGTGGTGCCCGGCAGAGTGCCCGGAGGCAGTAGGATGAAGCGGGAAGGCAGCAGTGCGATGTCTGACAGCAGGGAATGTGGCTCTCAGCATTGGGATTGCGGGAAGGGTGGTAAGTAGCAGCACCGGCCGTCTTCCTCCGACTCCATGAGCGACCGAGAGAGTGAGAGGGCAGGCCCCTGCCCCGCCTCTCCTTTTGCAGTGTTCCCCCTCTCCCCACCCCCTTTGAGAGAAACTGTTACTAGCTAGGGTATAGCCACAAATACTTAGCATAATAATGGGAAAAATTCCACAGAAAGAAAAGGGAAAAAACAAAAGGAAAGAAAGAAAGAAAAGGGGAAAATACTGAGGAAACTTTTGTTAAGGGCATGTTAATGTTTGGTTTTCTGGACTTTGCACAGCAGTGTTCTTGAAAAGTACAGCCACAAGATTTTGCCTCAAACAGATCGAATGACTGTACTGTCATGATACCCCCTTCTGGAGTACTGTGTCCATCTCTGGTAACCCCAGAATAAGGACATGAATCTGCTGGAGGGCCACAAAGATGATCAAGGGTTTGAAACACCTTCCCTGTGGAAACAGGCTGAGAGAGCTGCAGTTCAGCCTGGAGCAGAGAAGGCTCTGGGCAGACCTTATAGCAACCTCTAAGCTTTCCAGTACTTCATGGAGGCCCTACAAGAGAGCTAGTGATGGACTTTTGCCAAGGACATGTAATAGGACAAGGGAGAATGGGTTTAAAGTGAAAGAGGGTAAGTTTGGGTTAGATTTGAGGAGGAAACTCTTGACTGTAATAGTGGTAAGACACCGAAATAAGATGCCCAGAGAAGTTATGGATGTCCCATCCCTGGAAGTGTTCAAGGCTAGGTTGGATGGGGCTCTGAGTAACCTGGTTTAGTGGAATGTGTCCCTGCCCATTTTAGGGGAATTGGAACTAGGTGATCTTTAAGGTCCTTCCAACCTCAACACTTCTATGATTTTATGATATAACTTTCACAGTAAATTGGTGCTATCTTCAATTCTGTCATCTTGAGGTGCTGGTGTGTTCCTGCTGTTATCAAGAGTGCTTTCCTAGTAGCTCTGCTTTCTTTGCACAGAATCCACTGTGGGAGTGACATTTAGTACTGTATGCACAGGCTTTGAGCCTTTCTAATGACTTTGGTAACTATAAACAGAGGATTTAAATGGTCATTTTGTAGCTGTGGGAAATGAAATCACTGATATCAGATGTTCTTCCTTGAAATGACTTCTTGGTAGCGTTTTTGCTTGGAAACTCAATCTCTTAGTTCCCTGTGCCTCTGTTTGCACGACTGTTCTTATGTACTGGTCAGTAGTCATACTGCTGCTGCATTTACCTGATTCATAATAACAGGTTTTGTCACTTGACCCTTGTGGAAAAATGTCTTATTTTCTCTTAATCTGCTATGCTGTCATAAGATCATAAGTTAAATTTTTGTGCCAGCAAAGCTCTTTAAGTCAGTAGGAAGTTTAATCTGCTGTGTAATTTTTTTTTGCTGTGTTTCTGTGACCATACTTTTATTTGTTTCTCCTCACACCCACAGCTGTCATCGTTGCATTGACAAAGCCCCAAGTGTACGCCCAGTTACACAGAAAGCAGTTGCCACTTGGGAGGAACAGCAGCAGTGCTTGACCAAAAAAAAAAAAAAAATCCTTTCCTTTAGTGTATCCAAAGTGTACTCCATGAGCAGGGTTTTCTGACAGTAACATGGACAGAGTGTGTTGTAACATGGACATGCTCGGCATGTCTCCTTTCACTGTAGGGAGCTGTCTTCCCTTCTGATGAAGTGTGAAGTGTGTGTGAAATTATCTATCAGTGTCTGGTGTCCCCAGAGAGGACAGGGAGTGATGAGAGCTGGGTTGTGGCCTTGCAGCACCACTCCGTGGCGATGGCCATATGGTGTGGGAGAGGGGGTGCTTCCAAGGGGTCACAATAGATGTTTGAGAGCATGCTTGTTGCCAAAAGCTCTATGTCAGCCAGCTCCAGTAAGGTGGTGTTAGAGCTGACACAGGGGTGCACTTAAGAAGGAATGCTCTTTAAGTATTACATAGTGTAATCTGTTATTTACATTGGTATTGCAGTAGCTGTATTTTGTCAGGCAGACAAAGGTATTTATAAGATGCAGAGATTTGACGTAGGAGCCAAACAAATTCATACCTGAATCAGGTACTGATCTTTAACATAGGAAAGAATAACCAAACCATTTGAATACTGTACCTAGAGAAACACTGATGTAGAATCTGTGCAGTTGCAACTTAACTTGAAACAAGGATGAGTTTCAGGCTATCCTTTATACAAAAGGCTAAACTAGGTTGTCACAGTGATCCTTTCTGGCCCCTTAGTCTATAAATTTGAAACACTTGGCTTGCCAAAGTAGAGACTTCTTTTCCTTTCTCTTTAAGTAAAATGGACAGACTTGTGAGAAAAGAAAGGAATGGGTACCATATCCGGGGATGGGTATATCCTGCAGCATGGACTATTAAGTGGCTAGTCACGTGAAACAAAGGAGGTGTTGAAGAATAAGGAGCAGATTTCAGAGCTCTTGTGATGCAATTCAGAAATTGAAAGGGCAGTGGTTCTTTATGTCTTGAGTAAGTTTTGTTTTTAAAATTGAAAAAAAGAATCCCACCCAAAAACCCTGTAGTATTTTTTTATTGTTCGTAGGTAGCAAGAAGAAGTTACTGCAGTAAGATTTTACTACACAGTGTGCTGAATTTACTGTTGGTTACCGTGAGCTATCAAAAGCTTTGAAATTATTTCCATAGAATCTGATCTTATTTATCTATAAATATTATAATTGTGAATCCCACAAGGAGAAAGAAAAAAGCTTGAATTTAGACAGTGAAACAAATAGTTATGCTAAACTTATATAACATTATGCACAACTATTCTGTTTCTTGTCCAGATTTACATTTTTTTAATACATTTGCTGAAATAAATAGCCAGTTTCCTTTGAGAGCAGAGTTGGAACTGAATAAATATAAGGCTTCAGAGTACTAACAAAGGGGCTGAACTCTAAACTAGTGTAGTTATAAAGCCCATATAATGTAAATTAGAACAGTAGAGAGGAAATACAAAGTTAATACATAGGAAGACTTAGTAATATTTTGTGAGAGTTTATAAACTTCTAGTTTTGTAATCTTATCCTTTGCTGTTTAGTCTTTGCTTTTCTTCTTTTCCCCAAGTGGCAAATACATATGGAAAATGCACATCTTATGATACAAATACTAGGTAAAAGGGATTTTGTTACATTCCTTGAGAGAAAGAGCTGTGAAAAGAGGAGAAATTTAGGAAGATCCTGCTGTTCTATTCAGTGGAAGAACCTTTGCAGCTCACAGTGTATCTATACAGAATTGTCCTATTCATAGTTTTCCCAAGAGCATACATAACAGACCTTGGAAATATGCACCAATTATATTGCAGTTGGGTAAGAAATGAATTTCAACTATAGCAAAGATGGCTTGAGTTAGATATCTGGGGAGAAACATGTAAGTAGCAGGAAGAATCACTGGAATACATTACTTGAGAACATATAGTCCCTATTGCTAGGAGCCTTTCCTTTTTCAAGGGTACGTGAAGAAGAATGAAGGAGAATCAGATCAGAGAACTGATTCTACTTAGGGGCAGAAGAATAGACCAAATGTAGAGAACTTCAATGTACAAAACTGTAGAAGATTGAGATGGGAATTTAAGAGTCATATCTGTAGAGTCAGAGGCAGTTTCCTGTGTGCATATTAGTCTCTGAAGGGGGAGGACAGGCCATTTCTGTGCACATTCTCACTCAAATAATCAGACTGGCTTCATCCGGGCTAATCAGACCAGCAGGATTTGTTCTTGTGGTCTATAGTTTTCATAGATGCTTTCTTCTGCAGTATAGTAATAATATTTATTTCTAGCTAAATCTCAGATGATGTCAAAAGTTCACAAATATGTGAAAAGAGGTATGACAAGTGAAGCTCCATAGGCTCTAAAATAAGGAATGAAAACTGTATGGAGCAATTGCTATGAGTTTTCCAGATGGTGAAATCTGTCTCTGTGATTTCATTTGATCTGTTTCCATACTGCTGGTAATTGTCATTTGAATTTGTAGAGATTTCAGGGGGATTACCTTGGAAAAACTCCTGAACATTTACAAATTCTCATATTCTGTTAGCTTTTACAGATGATCTTTCATGTTGATGAGAAACACAAGTGTCTTCTATAGACTGTGATGAATTTTCTAGGAATATGCTTTCTCTTGATGTCCAAAAGGTACTATAAATTTTCACAAAGAAAGCTGCTTTCAGATAATAGCTCCTAGTTTGTTTTTTTTTAAAGCTCCTATTATGCATTTCTGAGGGTAAAAATCAGCAAGAGAATGCATCTGCAAAGAGTTTTTCTATAGTTTAATCCACTGTATAGTGAAAGAGTTAATATTATTTAGTTTCATGCATATCACTCTAGAGAAAAATTCTGCTGTCACTGTAATTTCTAGTCATTATCTCCAGTGAGAAAGTGTGTCTTAAATCACAGGATTTCTGTTGAATTGAGGTACATCAGTTATGGAATGTCTGCGTTGTGTTCATCTGCTGCATTGGCAGATGGCTGAGGTGAACATCTACTCTCTCTTCAACTTTAAAAATCAGAATTGGTGGCAGCATTGTCAAAACATGTCAGCATTTGAGGGGTGGTGTGCAACAAACCACTGGCTCCACAACACATTCTTGGCACACAAACTAGGGCTTTAAAACAAGCTATATTCGTACCATATAGCGGGGAGTTTTGGTGGGATTTTTTTTTTTTTTGTTAGTTGCGTTTTTAGTTGGTAGATACATAAAGTTTGAGCTACTAACCTGCAGCAGTTAGGGGAAGGGTATGACACTGAAATGTTTTCTTTGATACCTCATGATATCATTGATATCAAGAGATTTGTGCTTTGTTTACATTGTGATTTATGCTTAACCTTCTGTCTTTAATTTGTTTTGGTAGGCCTGGATAGGAGTATGAAATGACAGTGCTCAGTAATTCATAACAAATGCTTCATAGAAATTAAATGCTTAGAGATTGCAAAGGGGGAGCAGGAGGCTGGGGAAGACTATTTCCTGGACTGTTATATCCTAAGTTGCTGGATAGTTTGGAGTAGCAAAAGCTATAGGTGATTTCCCTAGGGCAGGAAAAAGGGGTAGTAGTAGTGCTGGTTCTTCTGCTACTCTCTCACAGTTGGCTGCGATCATAGATGGCACAGAAGATAATGTCATAAAACTGAGGGAAGAACCGGAAGCAAGATGCACAAATAAATATAAATAATCTCTAATGATATGATGATTTGGATTTACTTGACAGATGCCAAAAGCCATTCTTTTTATTAAGAAAAGACAACACCCTCCCTGAGAGGACAAAGATGACATTTTGTTCTTTAGGGACATAAAACTAGTTTTCCTGATTATTACTGACATCTTGTCATTCATGCTATGGGCTTCCTTAGAGGTTAGAAGCAAATAGCCAATCTCTTGTGAGAGTGAAACATGAATGGAAGGATTGAAATGTGCTCACATTGGCACCAAATCCTAAACTGATGATGTTGGAATTCCAGAATGAGACGATGGGGAACAGTATGAGATACCTAGGGTATGTTGCAGAGGCAGATACAGTCAGCTTCTCTGAACGTAATACAGAAAAGTCTCTATTAAGAAGGCATTTATATGCACCTAATACTTTTGAAGTTTAGGTTTAACTAGAAGGGTGAATTTTAAATGTATTATTACTCTATTTTTTTCACACCTTCAAGTCCTCACAGGACATCTGTGGTAGAGGTGGTAGATGACAAAATGCTATTTCTGCCTTGAATGCTTTAGTCTCATCTTGCAGAGAGCAGCCTCCTGTTTGAGCCTGGCACTTCACAGAGTCTGCTCAATATGGAGGTGCCCAGAGCCTGTGCAGAGGCACAGCTTATGCAGCATTGACAACCAAAAAAAGAGCAGCTAAAACAGTGTAGGTACCAAAGAGGTATTTTGCAGATCGTTACATGTATACAGAAAGTCAAAAGATAGCTAAAACACTATCTGTTGTTCTACAAATCTGATAATTCATTTTAGTTTTGACATCCTAGTGCTTTACAACATTTTGTATGTATTAGGGAGGGTTTGTTCTGACACTACAGATGTTCATTCAAGTTCGTTGTTTCTCAGCTATTAAGTACAAAGTTGTCATTTTTTTCTTCATAGCCATGAAATACATTTTTTGCCTTAAACATTAGTATTGCTGGTTATTTCACTTGTATGCAATTGTCTCTGGAAAAGGCTTTTGTGTGCTGCATAAACAGTTGCATTTTGTCAGTTTTTTTTATTTCCAGTTATCATGAACCTGAAGGTACATAGGTTTCTTTCCCAAGTCCTATGCTGCATAATATTGGGAAAGCTTTTAACCTTGTTTTACCTTAGTTCCTAATCAACAAGTGGGAGGCAATTATACTTTCTGAAATACTATGTTGAAAAGTTCTGAAGTTTAGCTAACAGTAAGGGCACCTTTTTTCCTTCTTTTAATGTTCATGGCAGTTGTGGGTTTTGAGATAATATTGTTTGCTTTAAGAACCCTAAAGAACATTCCTTAAATCCTTGCAGAAAGGATGTCATTGCTATTTCTTAGATTATAGCCTCTGCTTCTGGCAGTTTGAATGCTATCATCAGAAACAAAGCAAATACAGTTGAACAGATGTGGTATAAAAAAATATACAGGTCTTACCAAGAGGTTTTTTTGGCTTGCTTTTTTTGAGATAATCTATTCATCAGATTGTTGATTGCTGTTTTCAGTTCATGATACAGCAGATTACAAAATCTGTGACAAAATCACAGGAAAAAGTATTTTTAGGAAAGATCATTCAGAATATTATGGTATTTAGGAACTAAAATAAGAATTCAGTCCTTTCAGAGGTAATCTGACCATTGTGGAAATTCAGCTGACTACTGATGGGCCTCTGGCATTTCATGATAACATTTATATAAACCCTAGAGCAAGCTCTGCTTTTTTAAGCCAAGCAAAGAGAAGAGATTCATTTGGTTTGGGGATTCTACCACCAGCCCATGGGTGGTACATCACGCTGCTAAATGTGATGTGTCTTTCCAAGTGACCTTTATCTTAACTTTAATATTTTATAACCTCTTTGGGGAAACTATTTTATCTGATTCTTTCATGTGTGAAAATTTACCATCCTTTAGCACCTTTTATGCTGTTTAAATGGATATTTATGTTAGTACATTAATAATAGTGTTATGAACAGACCTGACTTTTCAGACATTTAAAATGGTTTTACAATATTAGAACAGTACTTATACCATTTGTGTGATGAAAAATTCTGTCAATCACAAGTAAAAATAGGATCAAAGATGCTGAGATTAGAAATCCTTTTTTGAAAGTCATGAGTTTTAAATAACAAGTACTTTTCTTATTAAGCCTTCAGTTGCTGAGAGAGGATGCAGGAACATCCTGTATCCTCTTTTGAAGGTTCAGATTCCCTGTCCATCCAGAATGAGGCAGTGTCGGTGGAAATAATTGGAAAATAACCTTGAAGGTTTCTCTGCCTATTTGAGTGTGAATGGATGTATGTCAGACCTAATTAGGCCTACTGAGNCTGCCTAGCTGCCTTACTGTCAATCGTTTTTTACCAAATGCATCCAGCTTCTTTTGAGATTGTGAATGGGGTCCAGTAAGCATACAGCATGCTTAATGTCACCTTTCTGTCACCTTTCTGTCACCTTTAATTCTGTCCCCTTTGATAGATGGCATTTGATTTTTCTTGAAAACAAAGTCAAAGAACTTGAAAGTAGACATTGCCACTCCAGTGCTTGCTTAGCTGATGTGTCCACATATAACTTAACTAATGCAGACCATTCAATGAAAATGGTCATTATTTTACCTCCAGTGGTATGTAGGATTTAACTAAATCACAAAGCTCTATTTCATTTGTTGGAAACTTGATAATCCCTCCAGTGCCTTGTCTAACCTATTTTTTTTATTCTATGGCTATGATTTTATCAAATAATTTTAGAAGTATGAAATGCATGCCTATTTTCCACCATGATTGTATGGAAAAGGTAAGTGAGTTACTGTGGTGTTGCTGGGACATCGTGAAATATGTACTGTCTTTCAAATCTTTTCTCTTTGGGTGGGTTCTTAAGAAATATTTCTAAAATTCCAGCCGTGTGCTCATATAGTTTGCTAGAAATAAGTAAGTTTCCCTGGGGAATCCCTTAAGAGCATACTAGGAATAAAAATGATATTGTCTAGATGTGGCATTACTCAGTCAGTAGAGTCTCTGATTGTGCTGGCAAGGAAAGAATGTACCTTGCTTTTAAATTTGTTTGGGGAATTTGGAGAGAAGTGGCAGTTTGATATTGTTCACATGAGAAATTTTATTAAAAGGCATGAGCCCCACTGGGTAAGTAAACTTTTACAAATCCCATTATGGACTAAAAAAAACCAAAAAAAAAAAAACACCAAAACAAAAAAAAAACCAACTAAAGTAAAACTAGTGGGAGCTGAAACAAGACTATCCATGCAGCTTTATATACAAATATAATTTAGTTGAAAATAATATCTTCCAGAAATCTATTCAGCATTTTCTTGGAAACAGTCCCTTGCTGGGACTGGAGAGGTGAGAAGCAAGACTTTAATTTTCCAATGCTAGCATTCATATCATCGAAATCAGAAGAAAAATCATAAAAGGTCTCATTTTGGCCCAAATTTAAATAATAGACTGAAATTTTGGTAACTGTTCACATACATGGCTTGTCACTAGAAAACTTAAGATTTGAGCAACTGACTCCCTGCTTTCAGTGTCTCACTTCATAGAGATCAAGAGGTCCATGGAACAAAGTTCTGTGCCTTTCAATTCTCAGAGAAGTGCATGGGGTTAAACAAATGTAGCACCAGGTGGTTTGGAGATTCCTCTGTACATTATACTTCTGCTCCTACAGTTTGGTAGTGATTATATGTGATTCAGGTTAGCAAAGTAAC
>VZTT01030392.1:12198-34413 GCA_013400855.1 Buphagus erythrorhynchus | reverse complement strand
GGAACAGAGCTCTTTCATTTGAACTAATGGGCTTCTAATGAATTTTGTGAATGCTAACACGTCCACAATACATTTCATCCAGTTGATACATAATGCTCTACTTCTAAAATGAGTCTGTGTAAATTAAGTTTGAAGGGTGTACATGCTGGTCTTTCACCCAGTAATTGCATGATGTGAACCCCCACAGCAGCTGATTTCAGAGTTCACCCTCGCTGATTCTTGGTGGTGGAAATTTGCCACAATGATTACATCATCTTCCAACAAGCCACATGTGCATGACAACAATCAGCAAACAATCACTTAAAACCCTATAATATAACTTGTAATTTGACATAATAGGCTTTTCTTTCAGGGTTCACATTTCCATGACAAAGCCTGGGGAATTGGGGCACTTCTGCAAACAAGCATAGGCTCTGGACATCATCAGTGGGGGAGATGGCCTTGTCCCTCCTCTCCTCAGTGCTCCAGGCTTGCACAATTTCTGTCCTGCCTGGAACTTGGGATTAAAACTGTGACAGTCATCATTTTGGAAAACTCATTAAAATGCTCCCATTTATTTCTTTTTAGCCCTGAGCCAAGCCAATGCCCATCTTATGTTTTCTCTAACAAGACAGCAAGGGGGGAGGAAAATAAACCTCTAGTCATGATTTATGGAAACAATAACACTTCCTCGAGTTTTAAAAACATCTGAAAGCAAATGTCATGCCCCTGCCTCCTCTCCAGCTCTCTGTGATGTTTTCCACCCTCCTGTGTTACAAAGACTAGTAAAGGCTGAGTCTCAGGAAAGATATGTTGTGGTAAAAGTACTTCTGCTTTAATCTAACATTCTCCAGCAAGGTCACAAATCACTAGCTATGCAACATTTGAAAACTACAAAATTATTGCAGATTCAGGCCTTGAAGCCCTTCTGTTTTCAATGTCCATGGACAGAAATCCTTGACGTATATACACGAGATAGATCAGTTTAAATTCTCTCCCTCTTCCTCCTTCCCCTCCTTGCTGCTTTTAGACAAGTGATTTATTTCAAAAATGTGTGACTTTTCTAATCATCTGTTTATGGGGTAAGGGTTTTTTGTAGCAGTAAAAGGACTTAAGGCCAACGAGGAGGAATTATGCAGCTTCTATTGTAAGGAAATGTAAAATAATTGCAGTTTTATGTGGGGTGAGGACGCTCAGAGGAATGTGAAGTCTTTATCTGCAGATGTGAGTTAACGTTTTGTTTAGACTGTGGCTGCCAGAGGAAGATGTGAATAAACAGAAGGTCCTACTTTCTATAAGGAGCAAAAATTTTACTTTTTAGTCTTGTTTCCCAAATTAACTCAAAGGTGGGAAATGGACTGTTTCTACATATCTTAAAAAGAAAAGGAAAAAAAAAGTTTTTCAGAACTTAGCAAGTGGTTGGGAATATAGAAGGGCAATAATGTCATTATTACACACAATATTACTGAATCACAGGAAAAGGTTATAGGCTACTTACAGAAAGCATACATTTGCACAGATCCATAGAATGTGGTTTTCAGGAACAAAGTAACTTATGCAGAAGGGAAAAGAGCAACTACTATGAATAGTGGAAGTGTATCACCAGTGCTGTCTGCAAGGCTGTTGATTTTAGGCTGTTTGTAGCTATTATCTCAATTTGCTCTTCCTTCCCTGAGTGTTCCTCCGTGTGATTTGTTTTCACAGCCCCCTGCCCAGATTCAGAGGCAGAGGAACCCATAGGTTCAAATGAATGATAATGAGCATTGTCAGAGAGGCAAGAAAATTGAGTCCTTGCTCTGGCTGCCTGGCCAAGAGCTGCAGGAGCTAATTGTGTCAATGGTAATGAGACCAAGCAGGCAGCAGATGCTCACGTGCCTTTACAATCCAAATCCCACCAACAAATTCCTCCCACAGAAACTTTGAGGGATGTCTTGGCACCCTGGAGATGGTGATAGACCCGGTCTCAGCCACATGCCACCTGCTAGAGCCATTGTTAAAAGAAAGAAGGAGGGAAAAAAGTGCCTATTATGATAACAAAGTTGTTTGCTGTCTCTTGCAATGACTTTATGGCACTAGTTTTACCATACTGCAGCTATTGAACAAAAAAAAACAAAAAAACCCCCACAAAACAAAAACAAAAACAAAACAAAAACAGAAAAAAAACAAACAAACAAACAAAAAGGAACATCTGATTCTTTATAGAGAAAAATTTTCATTGAGCACTTTTAACCACTTACTTGGGAAGCCAGATGTTCGATATGTGTTACATATTCTGCTGAAAAGCCATGCCTGCCTTTTTCCCATTACAGCTCCCACTGTGTCTGCTTCCTCCAGCAGGATTAAATTTTCACGTGTTTTCCCATTGCACTGGAGCGGGGAGCATGCTTTCCTCTTTTTTTCCCAGAAAAATCAAGAAGAAAAAAATGCAGATACCCATGTGGAGCACTGTATAAATATTTACCGTAAAATAAAATAGACAACATATTTGTTCCTTTTTCACAAAGCAGGCTGGGTGGTAGATTGTGCCTGAGGTTTTGAAGAGAGAAAAGCAATTATGGGTTCCTTAAAAACAATACTTTTTAATGCAAGCTTGCTAAATTCTGCAGTAGAGAGAGGTTTAGATCCTTCCATGAAATATTTGCCCAATAGCAGTGGTTTCTGGAGAAATCTGATGAAATATCCTTTCTTGCCACAAAACTTTTTGTCCAGCTTTGCAGTCCTCTAGGACTCACACTCTTCAAGACATTTTTAACTGACTCTGAAGCTGTTCAAAATCTTTCTGGGCACTGGGTTGGTTCTCTGTCAGCTTTGGCATCAAAATCATAAAATCATTAATGTTGGAAACGGCCTCTAAAGACCATCAAGTCCAATCATCAACCTAAAGCTGGCAGATCCACCACAAAGATCCAAGGCAAAAGCATCTTAAAAACTCTGGAGCTACCTCTGGCTCCACCATGACTGAACTCTGGCTGTGCTGAATGTGATTGACCCATTTCTCTCTTGAGAGACCCTGACATCCCTGGAACATTTTAGTCACTAGCAGCTGCTGGAAGCAGGTACATGAGTGGATGTGGACCATTTGGCTTAGGCTGTCAGTGGAACACTGAACATGTGCTTTTTCTCCTAAAAAGACACTTGAAACACCAATTATGCTCCTTTTTTTAACTCCTAGAGGTAATGGAGGATATTATAGCTCTGTGAAAAGCTTGGATTGAGCCAGTAATTCAACAGACTACGTATTGCAGCCCTGACTAAATTCACATCTACACCAAGCTTCAAATCTTTTACTTCACAGAAACCCCACTCCTGCAAAGAAAATTACCTCAAATGCAGCTGCTTCTTTCTGCTATTTGTAGAAAGTGGCCTTGAAAGTATCATCACATCCTAGACAGAGTGTTGCAGGGTACAAGAGCAACACATTTGTCAAAGCAGAGTAGCAGCAGTTTAAGACACAGAAAGCCTTTCAAATTTATTCACATAAAGTATTTCAAATTCCAGCGTGACTTTGCTAGCATCTGGAATAAAACCAGATGTTGGCGTTCCAATGCCAGTACACCATCCTGTAGGACTGGTTACTGTACCTCAGGCTGAGAGCACAGATGCTGCTGGTGCTTTCCCTGTGGGGAAAAAAGAGGTCTGGGCTGTCAGCCTGCAGTGGTGACCACCTCAGCCCCATGGAGGCTGCACCACTGGGGCACAGGAGGGGAAAGAGCACCTCTGTTCCTTGAGTTCCACTCTGCATGAACCAAGGGTTATATGGCCACTGCTCTCTGAAGCCTTTGGCCCTCTGCATTTTATGTATTTCAGTTGCAGGGATGATAAGAAGGAAAAGATGATGCCTTAGGAAATGCGGGGTTATATTTGTTGTACACAGCAGGAACTACAGCTTGGTTTGGGTGGCTTTGGAAGAAAGTGGAACAGGGCCACGCAATATTACATTTGCTGGCTTAGGTGCAGTGGGAAAGAAATGTGTTACAGTCCTGACTGGTGCCTTTTCCCCCAGACATATATAATGCTCAAACCTTCTTTTGGCTCTAGCATATGCATTGCTCTTAAAGGCAGTTTTGGGTAAACAGCTATCAATTAGAGACACATTACTTCATACTTCTATGAGGCAATAACTAAACAAAATGACAAATGCATTGAAATGATCAAACAATGGAATTTCCATTGTACACTGTGCCATATTAACTAATCCTCAAAAAAATTCAAAAGCATCTGCTGATATATTGCAGGCATTTGTTTATAATAGAGATCTAGTAAACTGTAAGATTTATGCATATTTCTCTTTTGAGAGATAAAAATTTGATTGGTGCAGAAAGAGACTGAATATCTAGGTACTTACCATGCATGGAACATATGAGTTTAACTCAAAATTTATATACGCAGTGCTGCATTGCAAAACTGCCTTGGAAATTTACTCATGTAGCAGAAAACATGATCCCCTGCCCTTTGCTACGATGATTGATGATAATGTAAAACCTAATTTTAAACTCACACTTCAAAAACTTTCTCTCCCACCAGCAGGTGTACAGAATTTGGTGGTCTGCTGCATTTTAATGACCCATCAGATCTTTTTTTAAGCAAGTTGAAAAAGTGAAAATTATAGGGCTCTGAGCTAAAATTCAGGGCTCTGAACTAAATTTCTCTGTTTACTCCTTCTTCTGAGTCTTGGACTTTTGTTCCAGAGCTTTGACTGGCTGTTTGTTGGGGCAGGAAAGTACTTTTTCCTGGTACAGCTATTACCTTTGCCAGAAGTCTTCTGGATGTCTCTGAGGTGGCAGAGTGGCCTTTGAGACAGCTCGTGGAGGACACTGCACATTAGGGACAGTATTCTGATGGGAACAGATACTGTTAAGACAAATTATCTTCAGCAGGAAGTACTGTAAGGCTTAGGTATACATGTATATAGTCAAGATATAGATTTTGTGGAGGTCAGAATAGATAACCTTACGTGGACTTTTTGGTTTTCTGATTTTCCTGCCAGAATCCCTGACCCCATTTTTGACTGCCTTTTCATGTGAGCTAGTTAACTGATGTCTGAGACACATTGTTTAATATTCCGCAGATCAAAATATGTGCTCTGCCTGAGATTTGGTCTGAATTAAGAAGACTATGATCCAGAGGCCATATTTTTGATAGTCCAATGGTATTTTTTGCCTTTAATATTTCTTAAAGTAAGCCAGCCTCTGATGTCCCTCAATCCTGAAAAGAACATCAGGTATAAACATGACTGATGAAATAGTGGATCAGACAAATATAGCATTAATTTGTGATGAGCTCTGTTATATGGTTGTCTGTGCAAAAAAATGGACTGAAATGTCAGCTTCCTTCCAGCCACTCCAAAGAACAGTGTCACATTTACCTTTGATCAGCTTTTTGGGTCCAAGAGTGAGTATAAAATTGCAACACTCGTTTGCCTACAAGAATACTCCTCACTCAGTCTGGATTCATGCTGCAACAGATGGAAATATCAGTTTTACTTTGGGAAACGGGTTTGTAGAAGAGGGATGCAGGAAGAGACAGGGAGAGAGGAAGAAAGAAGAAAAGAGAGAGAAGCAAGAGGGAGAGAGAGACAAAGCTCTTTGGTCTTGTCGTTCACTGTGACAGAAACATTCTTTTAAAACACGCTTCTGACTTAGGAAGACTTGTCTTTCACATTCATTGCACGGGTGTCAAATCAAATTTTATCTTGCAATGTCTTGTGCACTGGAGCATAGCTCTTGTGACATTTTGTAACATAATGCAACATAAGGCAATAAATCATACAGAAGTGAATAAAACCTTATTTTTGTGTATGTGTCTTGAGGAGGGGAATGAACCAAATGGCACAGTGCTAATTTTACTGTGCTTCTATCATTGTTAAGAAAATATATTTTTTTCTTTCCCATCCTTGCTGAGGGATTATTTATTAAAATAATTCTTTGAAGTAAAATTCTTTTTCACCTAATTTTTGCATATATATTTTGCATCTAGGGGATCATATACTTTTAGAAGAAAATATAGGCCTGAGAGCTCAGCAAAACTCTGCAGAGTAACAAGAGAGACTTTAAAGTGTATCTATCACAGAAGTAAACCTCTTTTCAGCTAACAGAAATAAACCTCCTTTCAGCTAAGTGAAAAATAATTAATCTGTTGTGCAGCTGTGGTTTCTGAAGCAGTACTGTAGGCAAATGAAAGTGCAATTTAGAGTCAGTTTATTTTTCTTCGGTACATCAGTGAAGAATTGGAGTGCAACTTTTGGGAAGAGCCTGGTGGTGAATAGGTCTGTTTTAGGTGGGAATAACTGAGATTAGTCTCCAGGAGGCCAGCAGCACTCTGGTCATGTGCCTAAAAGCACTCACAATACCAAGCTCACTAAGAAGCATCTGCTGCCTGCACGTGGGACTCTCTCTTTCCTTTGTGATAGAAGTCTGTCATGTCAAAGGTGGGCTGGAGTTTAGGAGACTTTCAGACAAATCTCTTTCACTGGATGTTGGAGATAGCAGCCTTGGGAGTGCTGTGATTGCTCCTAAGCACCCTAGAGAAGCATCACTTTCAGAAATGCTACATGCCTAAATATTGCTCCATCTAAGCAAACAATCTGAAGATATGCTCTTCCTCCCTTGCAGCTTATCAAATGAAAAAATACAAAAAGGAAATTGAGACTTTTTCCTTACTTTAGTTCAGGATTCAGGTAAGGACTATTGTGCCAATAACATTTTATCATCATTGGAAGTGCAAGTGGTCAGTTGCAAGATAGTGTGGACTTAAGTGACAACACGGCATGTAATATGACTGATAAAGTTGTGAAATCAAAAATAAATTCAAAAAGGGTAAAAAAGAAGAGAAGTGTTGTAATTCCTACTGGTAGGTATTCTGCTCTCTATTATTATACAGAGTGTGCTCTGAGAAAGAGCAACGTGGCAAAGTGGAATTACTACTCGGAAAGTGATGAAAATTGCATAAAGCAAGTTCTGCATATGTAAGTCTACTAAACAGTTCCTTGGAAGAACATGCAATCATTTTAAAATATACATAATAGTTATAAAGCAGTAAAATTATTTTTACTATGAATTATTCATCTTCTATACTCATCATGTAAAGGGGTGGTGACTTCTTTTATCAACAAAATACTTTTTATTGACACCAAGAACAGCATTTAATTGAACCTCTTTCCCCAGTTATCGTCAGAAAAGAGTTTACACTTGTACTTTGGAAAAATGTTTTAGGAAGATTTATCAGAGCTGCAAAAAAAGCTGTCCATGAACTAATGGAATTATGCTATCTTTGAATTTTCTCCACCAGAACTTAGAATGGTCACTAATTCCTTTCTTTGCTCTTTTGGTGTTTGCAAAGGGGTTCACTAAAGCCTGAATTGATATAATTATTGGCTTGGATTGTTAGAGATTTAGGCCAGATGGCTATGGGTTTCTAAAGTCCCAGTTGCTTGTGTTAGCTTTTCTAGTTTGCCTATAGGGTTTGGGGATCAGCAATTTGAAAGGGCTGCAAACTTGTAAAACAGTATTATTCATGGGGGCAGAATGTTCATCAGCGTGACCCAGTACTAAATACATTCATTATGGGCATTTCTATTCTGCACAATTTGCCACACGGTGCTAGTTTGTGGAAGAAAAAAAAGAGACAATGGCTTATAAAATGCTTTTGAATGCTTAAAAAGAGGGAGAGTTCACACTGAGCCTCCTCTGCTTTCTTTTTCAGCAAAAACCTTCTTAGTGACTTTGGCTGAGCTCTGCTGAGAGTAAGTAAATTGGTCAAATAAGAGATTTACTATTTACATTTTTGGATATGCCATGGGGCGACCACAAGAGAGGGAGAACAGCAATAAAAGAGTGATGGTATCCTTGTGGGCAAGGCTAATAAATTAACGGACAAAGTTAGCAGAAAAACAAAGAGAAACATAGCAAGCCTGTGGATAAAATGATAAAAGCATATGTTAAAAGGAAGTAGAAGTCACATAAATAAATACATTTGAAGTGAGAAGAATGCATCAGCTTCCATGTCCTGAATGCAGCCTGAAGCTCACATATGCATCTGTAACATTTCTGGTGTGCACAAAATACATGCTCGACTCAGACATAAGATTATATTTTTGTGGGGGAGTGTAAATAGTTTTCTGCAACAGCAGAGAGGGGAGGAATTTGTCGTTTTCTAAACAATCTGTCTTGTGGCTTCTTTTCCTTTAAAATACTTGGCATGTAGAAGGTGTGCTTAGCCCAGACTGTCACGGTGGAGCATGAAGTGCTGTTTCAAACAGGATGAAAAAGATCATCTGAAGTAGGGCTGGAACAGCAAATAAAAAAAGCTCAGGGACAATCGCACACATGAGCACACAGAGGAACGGGGCTCAGGCAGAGGCGGCTGCGCTGAGGGCAGAGATGCTGCGAGAGGCAGCCGGGGAAGGACTGGAGAACGCAAAACGTTCCTGGCTTGGGAAGAAGGAGGACAGGTTTCACGGAGTGCAGAAGCTCTGGCAGGGCTCCGGGCAGGAGCACATTAAATTGGGAACGTGCAGGTTGTGGGTGAACAAGCAGCAAGAAGAAGCTCTTGAGGCACGGAAAGCGAGACGTCAGCCCCAGCTCTTTTACTAAGCGAGCCCCCTCAAAAGCTCCCAGCGAGTTAAACAAGGGCTAACCTAAAGTATGGAAATAAGGAGCGCGATCGCATTTCTCGCGGCAAAGGAAGGGGAGGAATCAAAACCGCAAAACCCCGCTTGAAACTGCCGTGAAAATTCGGGGGGTGGGGAGGAGAGACGTTGATTTAAAGTTGGCCATTAGTCACTGGTGGCCCCCAGCCCCCATCCCCGGCTGGCCCGGAGCCCGCCCGCGCTCCCTCCCGGCGCCCCCGCCCCGGCGCGCCGGGCTGCGCGCCCCCTCCCCTTCCCATCCTCTCCCTTCCCTTCTCCTCCCATTGGCTGCACCGGGCTCAGCACAGGCCGGGCAAAAGCTTTGTCTGGGGACTTGGAGTGAAGTTGCGGAGGGTTTTTAGGCTGGTGCCGGCGAGGGAGGGCGTTCATTCGGGCGGGGAGTGCGGAGAAGGACGGGAGGACGGGGCCGGATCCATCCCGCCAGCGCCCGGCGGTCCCTGGATGCAGGCGGCGGGAGAGGAGCGCGCTGCCCCGGAGCATCCCCGCCTGCAAGAGGAGCGCCGAGTCAAACGAGAAAGCGTGGATTGCTTACAGATTGTATCTGGATGTCCCGGCACGGTGTGTATAAGAAAAAGCAAAAAGTTTTCTGATCTGTGAGTTATTAGTACTTGGCTGGCTAGAAAAAGGCGTTTTCAAGCTGGAAAGGACCAGATGTGCTTTGGATTTAAGGTACCGAAGGAAGGCAGAATAATCGCTTTTTAACTTATTGGGAGAAATTAATTGCGAAAACTTACAAATGTATCGAGTCGACGGTAAAATGCACTTTCTATTCATTTTTGCACTGATCATAATATCTTGCAATAATGCTGTGCTGGGCAAGAATTTGAAATACAGGATTTATGAGGAGCAGAGGGTTGGATCAGTAATTGCAAGACTATCGGAGGATGTTGCTGATGTTTTATTAAAGATGCCTAACCCTTCCTCAGTTCGTTTTCGAGCCATGCAGAGGGGGAATTCTCCCTTGCTTGTAGTCCGTGAGGATAATGGAGAAATCAGCATAGGAGCTAAAATTGATCGGGAACAACTGTGCCAGAAAAACTTAAACTGCTCCATAGAGTTTGATGTGATCACTCTGCCCACTGAACATCTGCAGCTTTTCCATGTTGAAGTTGAAGTGCTGGATATTAATGACAACTCTCCGCAGTTCTCCAGAGCTCTTATCCCTATCGAGATATCAGAGAGTGCAGCTGTAGGAACTCGGATCCCTTTGGACAGTGCTTTTGATCCAGATGTGGGAGACAACTCCCTTCACACTTACTCCCTTTCTGCAAACGATTTTTTTAGCATTGATGTGAGAACCAGGACTGATGGTGCTAAGTATGCAGAGCTGATTGTGGTCAGAGAGCTGGATCGCGAGCTGAAGTCCATTTACGAACTCCAACTCACTGCCTCTGACAAAGGGGTGCCTCAGAGATCTGGGTCATCCCTCCTGAAAATCAGCATTTCCGATTCCAATGACAACAGCCCTGTGTTCGAGCAGCAGTCATACATTATCCAGCTCTTGGAAAACTCTCCTATTGGGACTTTGCTCATAGACCTCAATGCTACTGATCCAGATGAGGGCGCCAATGGGAAGGTCGTGTACTCCTTTAGCAGTCATGTGTCTGCCAAAATTATAGAAACTTTTAGGATAGACCCAGAAAAAGGTCACCTGACCCTGCTGAAGCAAGTGGACTATGAAGTAACCAAATCCTACGAAATTGACGCTCAGGCTCAGGATATGGGGCCAAATTCTATTCCAGCTCACTGCAAAATCATAATTAAAGTTGTGGATGTGAATGACAACAAGCCAGAAATCAACTTAAATCTGATGTCCACAGAGAGAGAAGAGGTAGCTTGCATTTCTGAGGGGTCACCCCTGGACACCTTTGTTGCTCTGGTCAGAGTGCAAGATAAGGATTCTGGTGTGAATGGAGAGATCGTCTGTAAGCTCCATGGGCATGGCCACTTTAAACTTCAAAAGACTTATGAAAATAACTATTTAATCTTGACTAATGCCACTCTAGATAGGGAAAAGAGATCTGAATACATCTTGACTGTAATAGCAGAGGACAAGGGAACGCCAAGTCTCTCCACAGTGAAACACTTTACTGTCCAAATCAGTGATGAAAATGACAACCCACCCCGCTTCCAGACAAACAGATATGAAGTTGTTATCTTGGAAAATAACTCTCCGGGAGCATACATCACTTCAGTCACAGCCACAGACCCAGACCTGGGTGACAATGGGCAGGTGACATACACTATTTTGGAGAACTCTGTTTTGGGAAGTTCTATAACCACCTATGTGACCATCGATCCCTCCAACGGGGCGATCTATGCCCTGCGAACCTTTGATCATGAAGAAGTAAATCAAATTGCCTTTGTGGTCCAAGCTAGGGATGGAGGGAGCCAGCAGCTCGTCAGCAACACCACGGTGGTACTCACCATCATTGATGAAAACGACAACGCTCCCGTCATCGTGGGGCCGGCGCTACGCAACAGCACAGCAGAAATCTCAATCCCTAAAGACGCTGAAATCGGCTTCCTCGTCACCAGGATAAGGGCTACAGACAGAGACTCTGGCATGAACTCTGAACTCAGCTGCTCCATAGCAGCTGACAAGGAAAACAGCATCTTTGTGATGGATCCCCAAACTTGTGACATCTCCATCAATGTGAGTGTTGAATCAGTTCCAGCAAAACAATGGGAGTTTTTGGTGATAGTCCAGGATAAAGGCAGCCCTCAGCTTAGTACTAAAGCTCTTCTGAAATGTACAATTTTGGAGCATGTTTATTCATTTTCAAGCACCGAAGCAACTTTGGTGAGCCAACCCTCCCTGGACATCTCCATGATAACGATTATATCCTTAGGATCAATATGTGCTGTGTTACTGGTCATTATGGTTATCTTTGCTACGAGGTGCAATCGAGAGAAAAAGGACACCAGGTCTTACAACTGTCGTGTGGCCGAATCGACCTACCAGCACCACCCAAAGCGCCCCTCCAGGCAGATCCACAAAGGGGACATTACACTGGTGCCAACAGTTAATGGCACTCTACCCATCAGATCTCACCACAGAGCTTCACCATCATCATCCCCTGCCCTGGAGAGGGGGCAGATGGGCAGCCGGCAGAGCCACCACAGCCACCAGTCACTGAACAGCCTGGTGACCATCTCCTCCAACCACGTGCCTGAGAATTTCTCCCTGGAACTCACCCATGCTACACCGGCTGTCGAGGTAAGGTCCAGACCTTGGTTTTGCACATCCATTGGTGCAGACACTCGTTTGGAGGCATACACACACCCCTGTGTGCACTCTGTGAGAGCAAGGGGCAGCCAGGTCTGTGCCTCATGGGAATGTGTCATGGATTTTTCTTCGATGTCACAGCTTTTAGTTTTACTCCAATATCAACAGATTCCATTACCCTGAGGAATAAAGTTAGATCTGTTGTTAATAGCATTATTCCTTGGTTCTTCCCTGTAAGGTCAAAACAATGGAGTGGAACATAGTGCTCTGCACGGGTTAACTGTTCACTCTTTCTTCCTTGCCTTCCCTCTCCCTCCTCTCTGTAAAGCTCCATCTGAGAAAGAGTGCCTGAGTATTTATATTAAGAAACAATCCAGGAAACTCTTTTATTAATGGGGGTGCAGAATTAAAACATTCTGACACAGTTTGAGTACAGCTGCAGTAACATATGATCACTGTATCACAAACTTTGAGACTCTCTCAGTTTTCACTCCAAATGCTGGGTCATGGCTTAAATAAATGACAGCTGTGTCCTGGTAACTCTTTACATGTAAAGCAAGGCTGTTTTGTCTTGAATTAGGATCCTTGAATTGTAAAGGCTTGATTTTAATATATTAAGCCAACATGAAACTCCACCTCTGTTTAATTGCTGGTTTTACTTGTTAAGGAATCAATTATTATGAGTTCAGAGGCTAATGAACAGCAGTGAACTTCCTCATTTTACAGAGTCTTCAGATATTTTCTGTGTCAGACACTACACTACCAAATAGTCTGTTGTACTGCATTATATATGTGCTGGAATTTGATTTAATTAAATCTTAAAGGAGAAAAAAAAATAAACCACAAACAAACCTGAGAAGTAAATTAATGTTTTTATGGCTAGGAGCTTGAGCTTTCATTTCAAGGAATCAGTCTTTTCACCTTTTCTTTAGCAGGTTTCTCAGCTTCTCTCGATGCTTCACCAGGGCCAGTATCAACCAAGGCCAAGTTTTCGAGGAAACAAGTATTCCAGAAGCTACAGGTAAGAATCCAGATTGTTCTGCTACATATGAATGTACATGGATCAGAAAATACAGACATGTATTTTTAAACAGAAGGTAGACTATAACATACTTGAGATAATGTAGTTCTCCACAATTCTCTTTACAGATATGCCCTACAAGATATGGATAAATTCAGCTTGAAAGACAGTGGCCGGGGTGATAGTGAAGCTGGAGACAGTGATTATGATTTGGGGAGAGAGTCTCCAATTGACAGACTTCTTGGGGAAGGATTCAGTGACCTTTTCCTTACAGATGGGAGAATTCCTGCAGGTAAGACCACAATGGAAGCTGAGCAGTTTATTTACAGTTCTGCCTGGCTGTCACTTTCATATAACTACTACCGAGAAAGCAAAAATTCTTTGGCTTTCAAGTCCTGTGTTTCCTTCCTTTTTTACTTTGCTTCATGATAAATACTGAGTTGAAGCCTTGATGTATCTACTAAAATGAAACCTGAGATACAACTGCAAATCTACCCAGAGCAATGCCTACTTTTTTTGTTGCTCACATCATGAGCTGGCTCCAGATTCTTCTTAAAAGTATGATGTGCTCCAAGTCCTCAGACTTTTAATGACTGGGTGGATGTTTTTGCAAAGCCAGGCAGTTGTGGTTTGTTAAAAATACAGTGAACTATAATTTGGGAGATAGGTTTCTGCAGTGGATTTTATCCATATGATACAAATTTTTACCATTTAGAAATTGAGCGTGAAAGTGAACTAGAAATATAGGTGGAGAAGAAAGAAAAGTGTTTTTCCCATTGAAAAATGATCTTGAATAGCAAGGGAGGGTTCTAAATATTTCCCAAATTTTAAATCTTGCAACCCTAATTTCTGGAAGCAAAAGCTTAAGAGGTACAATTCAGGGGCAGAAGGCAGAAAAGAAAAAAAAAATTAGAAAAAGGTGAGTGGCAGTAGGATAAACACACATATACATATTCATGTGTATGAAGTATTGCTTTTTAATTTATGCCCAAATAAAAGTTGAATAAAAGGTCATGAGAATTCATGCTTAGTACAGATAGAAGAATTTTGTAATCACTTTAATAATTATACAGCCTCTGGTTGTACCCTAGATCTTGTTCTTACTTCAGATCATATTTAGTTTTCTCTGTATAACCAGAGGGCCAGATAATTTCAGTAGAGTTCACTGAACCAAGTTTATAAATTTAACAAGTTTAGTAAAGTAATTTTATAAACGGAGACCCTTTTGCTTTGGGGGTTGGTGCAGTGCATGGCCTTCCTAAAGTGACCCCCATGAATTAACCAGGGTTGTTATGCTAGACAAGACAGAACGCCAAATTTCAAGTACGTGTTTTTCCCATATATTTTAACTTCAAAATTTTCTGTGCATATTTTGCTCTGGTCTAGGTCTTGCATCACTTACCCAGCCATTCCCCTACCTCCTCAAATGTGCTCAAAGCTGGAGGCCTTGAGGAGTTACTCTGTTTTCAGAATCCTTAACCTAAATCTGGACTTCTAATATATTTTTATCCTCATCCTCCCTAACTCCTACTACTTATTCCTCTGCCAGCTAGCATGAGGCATGTCTCATTCTCTCCTATGCTTTAGCAAGGAGGCAGGGAGGGACCTGCTGGAGCTCTCAGTTGGCCTGGGGAGCTTGAAGTGCAATGGTGTTTGCACTGGCATCCAGCCCTGCTGCTGCCAGGGAGGAGTGATCCCTTTACAGTGGGCAACTGGGGGCTGCCAGCAGACAGGAATGGTTGTCCTCTTAGCTGGCTGAAATGCCCATGACCTATTTTCAGCTCTTACAGTTCCCTCTCTAAACAGTAAGCCTAAGGATAGGATTTCCAAAAAATGCCAGGCTAATTAAATTCAAAGTAAAGGAAACTCCTCTCAGTACAGACGGAATTGGGTTGGGCTATCAAGATTGGTATTTAGTCTCACCCTGATGTCCATTTACTGCTATGCATGGCCTTAATCCTTCAGAGAAGTCTGTTGAACCTGTTCAGATGAGGCCTGAATTGATCTACAATCCCAGTATATGAAAAGGAAAAGAAAACTTCCTGAAGGCTTCCTGTTCTCCACTCTGAAAGGTTTCTGCATTGTCAGTCTGGAGACACAGGCAAAAATGCTGTGGGAAGTTTGTCTGTTTAAGGTGGAACAAGAAAGGAATGGAGCCAGTCCCTCAAAACTCCACAAATTACATGACCAGAAAGTTCCATAACTGTCCTTGAAAGACTTTTTTCTTTTTCTTTTTCTTTTTAAATCTTAACCAGCAAGCTTTAGATTCTGGAAAAGGAATTAAAAGGAAAAAAGAAAATCTGTTTTGCATCTGGACATTTTAACATTTATTGCTGATTTAAGGACCTATTGTGTCACCATTCAGTTATTCAGTTACTTCAGAGTATTTTTTGATCTTATGCTCAGGAATGTTGGAATTTATTATTTTAAACCAAAACCATTCCTGGTAACAACAGCTTCAAAACTGGCACTAAGACAAACTTCGCTACTAATGAAATGCTAGATACTGAAAGTATCTAATGAATTTAAAGGAGTCTTAAAGGAATCGTCTGTATTAGAAGTGTAATCCTCACCTTCTGGGATGACTTGAGAACTGTTCATGGATCACTTAGATGTCTTTTGACAGTTCTAACTCTTGGGCATTTTCTGTAAAAACGTCGTGCATGGCAACAAACACTGCAGGCATTTCAGTCACTTGTATCAAAACTTCAGCCACTGATATATTCTAGTTTGCTTTGTTTGTTTGAAACTTCCTGGATCAGCAGTTATTTTGCAATAGATTATGCAATATCCAGGCTGCAGTCTGAGCTTGTAATCTTGAAAAAATTCATACTGTTGCATGCATGGCACGGAGAAAGTTTATACTCATAGGAATGGAAAGGCCATTAGGAAAGGAAACAATGTGATAGGCTGCGTAAAGTGCAAAAAAAAATAGTGCTGACAGTATTAGAGTGAGTCTTTATAAATCACTAATATGTCCTAAACTGAAATACTCTCTTTAGTTCTGCTTACACCACCACAAAACGATTTTTTGATAAACGGAGTGAATCCAGAGCCAGATGGGAAATGTGTTGAGGGAGCAAGGAAAACTTCCAGGGCATGACTGCAAACATTTCTTGTGCAGTCAGTATATACTGAGAAAGAGCAAGAAACCCTATTCTGTGTGGGGTAATCTAACCATTAAATGATTAGAGCAGGAGTTTCTTATGGTCAAAATATGCATAATGCAAAGAGTCTGTCATTTCTGAAAGCTGTCTTTTGAAGTTGGTGACTCAAACCTGTTAGGGCCCCAGCAGCACCCAGGTCTTCTCCAGCATATCTGGCAGGCACACAGACACCCAGCCTGAGGCGAGGCTTTGTGTCCTACTATATGTTCCCTTTGAGTGGAAAATTTAGTGTCTCTCCTGGCACATCCCTCTCTGCAGGTCTGTCAGATTGGGCTTAGCCTGTCTCTGCTTCCAGGAACCATTCCCAGACCTCTTGGAATGCTTGCAAAGGACTCTTGCAGTGCCCCTTCGTGGGCCAGTTTGGACCAGTGTAGAGCTCAGGCTTGCAGTCATTTGCCCCACCTTATTGCTTCTCCCTGAGAGACATCAATAAACCAAGAAGAGGAGAGAGAAGCTCTGTTGTCCCTGTGCTCTTCAGCCCTCATGGCTGGCCTGGATTCCCATCCTGTGGGATGCCCTCCTTATGCCAAGGCCTGAGCCAGCATGGGCCAGTAACCTGAGCTACAGAGCTGCAAGTGCACCTGAGACCATAAATCCAGTATAAACACCAGAGTCACACATGCTGGGCATTAGACCCTAGGTGTTCTGATAGTGTACTAAATTTTAACTGATTTTGTTAAAAAGGTAATATGGCAGTGGATCACTTTGAGTTCTACATACACTCCTTAGTCAGAACAAAGGAGTTGTTTAATGGAAAAGGAGATCCCTCTTCATGTTACTATTCTTTTCTCTTTTTCCCCCTGTCCATTTATTCCACTTGATTGCTCTGATATGCCTCACTAGCTGCATGTGGAAGACTTCTCTAAAACTCAAGTGTTGTGCTTGGAGGTAGAAGTTTCTTCCCTCTATTTTATATTTTTTTTAATGAGCTAGAACTATACAAAAGGCTTGTATGGCTTACAGCCACAAGTACTTGTTCTTGCACCTGGAATTTATGTGTTTATCTTCAGCCTTAGTTAGGAGATTGCATTACTGTCTTACATGAGCTGCATTGGTTGTTCTTGCTCTTGGGAACGGAAGTACCAGACCATTTGTACTTGCCACCTTGAAGGTGAAACCAAGCCCTGGATTTGATCATCTCTGGGGAGGTTCCAGAGATGTTCTCATCCAGGGACAGGATGTGTGCAGTGCTGTGTGCAGCAGGAGGGACGGGATGCTCACTCTCCTCGTGTCTCTCTTGCAGCCATGCGCCTGTGCACGGAGGAGTGCAGGGTCCTGGGCCACTCCGACCAGTGCTGGATGCCACCTCTGCCCTCTCCCTCCTCCGACTACAGAAGCAACATGTTCATCCCTGGCGAGGAGTTCCAGGCACCCCAGCAGCACCTGCAGCAGCAGCAGCAGGGCCTGGAGGAGGATGCCCAGGCAGCCGACGCCGGTGAGAAGAAGAAGAGCTTTTCAACATTTGGGAAGGACTGCCAGAGCGAGGAGGAGCCAGGGGACACCTGCACGTCCTCCCTGCTCTCCGAGATGAGCAGCGTCTTCCAGCGCCTGCTGCCTCCCTCGCTGGATGCCTACACGGAGTGCAATGACATGGATCGCTCCAACTCGCTGGAGCGCAGGAAGGGACATTTGCCAGCCAAGAGTGTCAATTATCCGCCGGGGGTGGCAGCCTGGGCGGCCAGCACGCATTTCCAAAACCCTGCCAACAACGGGCCCGCTCTGGGGACGCACTCGGGAGCGCAGCCTTCGTCCAAATGGCTGCCAGCCATGGAGGAGATCCCGGAGAATTACGAGGAAGATGATTTTGACAACGTGCTCAACCACCTCAGCGATGGCAAGCATGAACTCATGGATGCCAGTGAGCTGGTGGCAGAAATCAACAAGCTGCTGCAAGATGTCCGGCAGAACTAATTGTTTCAAAAACCTATTTTTTTCCATTTTTATGGAAAACTGGAAGGGGGGAAAAAAAAAAGAACAAAAAATAGACTGAGGAGAACTGGCATTGCCAACTAGTTGCATTTATCATAAATGTGTCTGTGTATGTTGAATATTAAAATACTGTATTTTCATATGTACACAATGCAAGTGTGATTATCTTTATCTGTATTTTAAAAATACATTTGTACCTTATATTTATGTGTAATTTAACAAATAAATTTTATTTTTGTACACCCACAGCAAGCATGTTTTCCTAAATGTATATAGATGGTACCACCCTTGTCAAACTTAGATCATTCTTGCCACAAAGGCATGTTAAAAAAAAAAAATAAGGATATTGTTTTCCCTTATTATTTCTTTCAAATGTTTCAAATAAAAATTCAAAGCACTGAAAAAGTTATGCAAATGTTAGTTTCAGTAAATGATCCAACACCGTTTTTGCAATGTTCTATTCTTATAATAAAGAATTGTAACTCCCACAAAACCTAAAACGTCCTTTTTTTTTGTTTTGATGTTTTTGGTCTATAGAATCATTTTCTCATTTAATTAATGGATTATTGCAGGCTGAGGTCTTCCTGTCTTTGGCACATAAGTGTTTTCCCCAGTGAACAAATCATGAAATTCAGTGATGGGTCTTCTACTGTGATCTCTGCAAAAAAATGTAAATTTGTTTTGCTGCTGTTACACTGCAAAGCCAGTTGAAGTCAGCGGTGTATACTTGAAAGACAGCAATAAAATCAGCTTTTCTGACCTCAAGCTGCATTCTGAATTTATGTAAATACAAAAATTGCAATGAACTGCTTTATCTTTGTAAATGACACCAAAATAAAAGGAATGTTGCATCTTCCAGAAAAACAGCTATATTTTTCCTCTGCACAGCAGCTACATTTTTATATTAGCTATATTCTCTGTTGTAAGTGTGCCTGTCTTTTATTTGCAAAGTAGTACAGAAATGTTTGAACCTCCTAGAAAAGAGCAAGCCTGCATGTACATTCTCTCTGGCTGCATCCCATCCTTCCATGGTCAGGCTTCTCTCTATCCTGAAACTCGGTGAAAAATCATTTATATTATGGTGCCATTGCTGTAGTGGGGGTGATGTAACTAATATTGCTCAGACAAAAGTAATTGTTGTCCTTTTAGCTCCTTTTTTCAATTCCTTTTTTTTTTTTTTTTTTTGTTAGCCTGTCATACACAAGGAGATCTTTGTTGTAGTAAAAAAATTGATTTTACAGTTGAGAAACATGGGTGAGTTTTGAACCCCCAGTGCTCGTTTCAGGAGTTTTAAGAGATGACCATAAGAACTCATATTTTTGACATTTATGCAAATGCATATTTTATAGCATATATACTATTTTTTCCAGAATTTTGAAAAACTGTTGGAATGATCCAAGTCAACCTGGGCATAAAACTGATACATTTGTTCTGGAGAATCACACTTGTAAAGTATATATATTTTTTTTTTATGCTAGCTACAAAAATTCCTGCTTAATGTTACCCAAAAAAGTAAGAATTTTGTTTCATGCATAAGCTTCATTTGGGTTATTTTGTGTGCAAGGAAACTTTAATGTCCTTATTGGTGTCACAGTGCTGTAGATGGGACATTTGAGGATGTGTAGGCATTTGTTGACACCTGAACAGTGGAGAGATTCTCAACTTGTTTCCACATCAGGAGCTCATGCTATGCTTTACTGGTTAGAAATACCAGGACCTCACGTTGGGAGGTTTGTTACAGCACCTTTGAATGCCAACAGGGCTGGGAGTCTCATCGAGCTGCCATCTTTTATGGAGAAGTTGTAACACCTCATTAAATATTTGACACCTCTTCCCTGTTTTTACCCTTCATTCCTGCTAGCAGGCATTATTGGCCCCACAAGCCCCACCTGGGTCCCATTGTCCCACTCCACCTCACTCCAGACTGGAGCAGGCAACTGTTCTGTGAGTGTTTGTTCTATTTGGCTCTCAGGGACAGCCTGAGTCTGACTTTATAGCTGTGTCTCCAGCCCATATCCAGCTGCTGCTGACAGGAGTCCCTGGATGCTCGTCCTGGTTTGTCACCTTGGCCTGGAGCCCTTTGCCAGCACCTCACTAAACCTGCTGTGCCCAGGTCCTGTGGGGTTGCACTTTGTCAGGGTGGGTACTGCCCGTGCTGGGATTGCTCTCAGCTCCTCTCTTGCTGCTTTAGAACAGCAACATCAGGCTGGCTCTGAAGACAGGATGCTGTAACAGTCTTAAAGTTCACAAAGACATAACTTCCTCCTCCTTAGCTAGGTTGTTTCTGTCTCATCTCAACCCTCCCCCTGCAGTTTCCCTCTCCTTCAGTGTCCAGTTTTAGCCCTGCTCTCCAAATTCCCTCACCCTTATCTCATGTTAATTCCTCTTGGCTCTCTCACTCCATTTCTCTTAAAATCTGGCCCACATACTAATCCTGCACAGTCCATAGATATGTTTACAGAGTGTACTGTATCCCAATAACCCCACCCATAACTGAATTTCCCAGTTTCTGTCTCTTTAGTTGGATGTAGCCAGCACATCCCTTAAATCCTCTCCTGCCCTAACTTTTTGATGTGTAATTGTAATTACAATGTAATTGTAAGCTCCACTGGACTCTTGGATTCCCCTACACCCAATGCCTTTTTTGGGTGCCTGTACACCATGGAAAGGGCTGACTTGCATGGCTAAACCTCCCCACTGCTGACTTTTCACAGAAGTGGGAGGGTCAGGAAAGCAATTCTGAAGACAAAACTCATGCCTGCCTGGTTATTTGATTCCAGCCTGGGCACACAGAGTGTGTGAGGTGTACGGGGGACTGGTGGTTGTGTTAAAAATGTACAAGGTGGTAGTTTGAAAATAGTTATTAAACTGGTAGATTATTTTTGACCTGGATAAAGCATTGCTGTCTATTACAAAATCAGCAGCAGAATATGAAACTTCCCTCCAAGTGGTGTAGATTCCTCCATAAATAAATGCAGATAGCTGTTTCTCCTTATTTCTAGAAGAGGAAATATTGGACATTCAGGCTCAGACTGCTTTCTGACTACAAGCTTGCAGGGCAGCCTGATAAGCTTCATTTTCACAGTCATATCATCCACTAGGGATTACCAACCTGTTTTAAATTTAAAACCCTTAAATCAGTTTATGCCTGCTGGCCTATGTCACGTGGCTAGTCTCAATGATTTAAAGAGCCATTGTTTGCAGAGAGGACTTTCTAGAAAAAGTAGATTGCACTGAATTTCTCTGGTAGCACTAGGCATCCAAATATCATAAAACACATAAGGTTTTCCTAGAGGGGATTTCTGTACCAACACACAGTAATAGCATTTGGTATATGCATTGCTGCAAGAATCTTATCATATAAAGCGACCAGTCTCCAGGAGCGAGAAAGTTTACTTAGATTATATCTTAAATGCATTGGAGTTTGAGTTGTATTTATTATTGATAGGAAGCTTATTAAAAGATCTGTAGACAGCAGTAAATGAGAGAAAAATCTGTCTTAATCCTGTTTGGTTTAGAGTTCCTCTTTTTCTCAGGCTTCCTTTATAAATGAGAGAAATTATACAATATTTATAAGTGTATATACATATATATAAAAACCCTAGCACCAAATCTCTTCTGTATAAAGAACAGGGAAAACTGATAGTATGCAGATTAAACAAAATATATAATAAATCTGGACTTGCTGCATTTTGACAAGTAATAGGGAGTTAGAGGTTGCTGGTGTGGTTTAAGCACCAAATATGAGGATGGTTATCCTGCCCAGAACACAAATTCCTGGTACTTCTCTAAATTCTTACTAATTTTATCGTTCTTGGTGGTATAATGACAGAAAAAGTTGTGAAAATCAGCAAATGGTAATTACCAAAATACTGATCATCCCTGTAAGTGTTCAAGGCCTGGTTGGGAGGGGCTTTGGGTTGAGTGGTCCAGTGGAAGGTGTCTTTGACCATTACAAGGGATTGGAATAAGATGATCTTTAAGGTCAAACCCAACCAATTCCATGATCTAGTGGTTCTGGCATTCCTTCTGTACATGGAAATACTGAGACTTCTGAGCAAGTACAAAGTTTATTAATGGATGCTCAGCAGCTACTTTTCTCCATGCTCGTGTAAGTTTTTTATATATTCACTTCTGAAATGGTTGCATTAAACAATGCACTGAAATACTGATCAGAGTTGTTGGACCACTTATTTAAGTTGTGTTTAAGCATTCCTTAATTCCACTGCTGCATCACACTTTG
>VZTT01030391.1:44897-56000 GCA_013400855.1 Buphagus erythrorhynchus | reverse complement strand
GTTGCCTAATCAGTACCCTATAGCTACTGCACAGATATATGGGGCAGTAGTTTTACAGACATGGCTTTTTAGGAGGTGACTTACCATTTCTTTGAAGTGATGACCTCTGTTTCATTCAGTGTGATATCATACTTTTAAACTCGAATACAGGTTGCAGACAATACAGAGCAGAGCAGCAGGCTTGTTCAACATCTTATTCTGTTGTGCAGTTAAAAATCATAGCCCAAAACCTTGACTTTGCCTCAAGTATTTTTATGAAATTGTCTAATATTTATAAACCTTAAGTAACAGAATCAATTCATCTCATACTTCCTATGAAACACTGCAAAATTGGAGATGGCCTATGGTCAAATGCTATACTGGTGAGATGATAGAAAACAAGCCCCTCTTTTCTGGAATCTTCTTCCTAATCAAGGGGAGGGCACAGTTTTGGCTTTTAGGTCATCATAAATTTCAGAAAAGCTTATAGCTTTAGTAATCAAAGGTCTTTGCACTGAGATGATATAAAGCATGAACTGTTCTCACTCATGTCTTCCCCACACTGGGTTGTTCTTGTGGATCTTCGTTCCTACCACAGAGGGAAGCAATAAGCAAATTTTAGGATCTCAAGAGAGAGCTGGAAGGAAAAAAATACATCTTCATTAGAGTTTTAGTTTGGATTCCCTTTTGAAGTGCATCTCCTGACTTACCATGCTTGGGTTGGCACCATGGAGTGAACTCTCAGTGTTTGAACTGCCTTTGGGTATTCTTCCATGATAATGATGATGTGTTGTCTGGAAATAAATTGAAAGTCTGGAGTATTCAGCTCAGGAGGCCAGACAAAAATTACTCTCCTTGAAACATGCATTGTGCAGGCATAAGGTCCTCACACCTGTTCTCTTTTTCTGCATCATATGTTTGAACCATACTAATTACATTATAGCTTGGATAGTCATAGCTGATAAATTCAAGGAGTGATGGACTATTAGGGGATATATTGGGTTGGTTGGTTGGTTTTTATTTTCAGCATTTCAAATCTTCTGTTCCCTGGGACATATGCAAATAATTTGTCTCAAGTTTTGATTTATGAGGAACTTACAAGCAATACTGGCTTTGGATACTCTGTTATATCTGCTACCCTAGCAGCTCATTCCCCTTATTTGGTAATTTTTAACATTGATTTTTTCATGCATGGGGTCTACAGCACAAGTCAAGGGGTAGCACACATAGGAGGGATGTGAAAGTTTCTTAATCAACTGCCTTAACTTAATCATATGACTTTATCTGGTGATTCATCTTATTTAACATTATTTTTTTACTCCTAAATTTTAAACAGCCTAAGATAATGCCTCTTCTCTTTACATAATCTATTATTGATTTTTTCCCATTCTCCCCAAATGTAAAATCACAGGCACTGCCTCAGAACAGATTAATTTCTGTACTAGTAAATGGAGTGTCTTGATATAATTCTGCTGATTATCTCCTGAAGTTAGTTTTATTTCTCAGTATTTCTAGTTTGTTTGTCCCAAAACACCCCTCTAATAAAAACTAAGCCTAATTATATGAGGGAAAATAGTGGAAATAGAGACAAGCTGTTTGCCCACTGACACTTAAGAAGTCAATGACACTTTTGTAAGTGAGCTTCCTTTGCTTTTCTTCTTCAGCTCTCCTTGCATTGCAATGTTACTTCCTCAACCCTCCCTTACACATCAGACAAAAATTCCAATTCGAATTTGATCCTGTTTCATTACTCTATATTAATACCTGAATTGTAGCCTCCTTTCTTGTTCTTTGTGAGAGCCCACAGATCTGAACTTCATTTTGTTTGGCACTTTTAAATGTGGCTGGAGTCTCTGGATCTTCTTGAACTATTCAGTAACCTAGATTGTTTCTCGAGTTCTATACGCTATATTAAATATAGTATTAAAATACTCTGTACTGAAAAGAATATTAAAATAGTTCATTTTTAAGTTCAGATTCCTTTTTCTTGATGCTGCTTTTCTCTGGTCATAATTAACAGTGGTATCTTCAGGGTCAAATATCTGAGTTTTTGAAAAACACTTTCTAGCTCCATTACAAAAATAATGCAGGTACACATATCATTGTATTATTTTTAAATATTGCAATAGAAAACTAAATCAGTTCCTTAATTTATAGAACCTAAAATAGAATAGTTCACTCTCAAAGGAGAAGAAACAAAAATAAATAGAATGAAGAATGCTAGAAGCAAGTAAACCAACAAACAAAAAAGACCTGTCAACACTTTTGCAGGAATACTTTTTCTGCTTACTATACAAATAGCAACCCATACAATTCTCTTTCATGCTTCAGTTGATAAATTCTAAGTTAAAAAAACCCACCCTATTGATATTAATTATCTTTTGCCCAAATGATCCTATTGCATAACAAATTAAAAATGTATTTTGCAATACAACTTTGGTGAGTGGAGAACTCTTCAGCTGATTTCTCTACAGTGTATAGCCTATCCATATACATGTATAATTGGATTTAATTTCAGATCCACCTAAAACCAAAAATGCCAGTAGGTATCAAAAATAGAAGGAGGCTAACAATTGGTAAAAAGCCACAAAAGTTAATGATGATTAGAAGAAAAATTAAAATAATTCAAAGTCATGACTGATCAGTTAAAGTATGTATAAAACATGACATAATAGTTATATGCAGATTATTTTAACTAAGTGATTGTCCGTATTTAATAAAAACTAGATCTGAGCATATGGAGAAGAGGCTGTTGACCTGATCAGAATGTATCTCATGCAGACCAGAAAACAACATTTTTATACAAAGTATGACATTTACAGCTGGACCTGTATCTCAGTGAAGCCCATTGTAAACTCCTTTGGACATAGATGTTAATAAATATTTAGAGCAAACAGCTCACATTTGACAAAAAGAGTAGCAACTGAATCAGTGGCTAGTTTTTTGTACTTTCTTTCAGTACATTAAAACAAAACTGTTAAGAAAATCTGAAGGAAATGAATGGAACAAGTCTCTTATTGAACAGACCAGCTCATAAAAGAAATCACAGAAATATGTGTGCGTGGGGAAACATGTATCAGGGTTATAGACACGCTTCTATATATTGATTAAATTTAGAACTTCTGCTGTGATATGCACTTGAAATTGTATCTAATCCCTACCCCTGCTACATAAATCCTACCTGGGATTTAGAAAACTCACATAATTTTGCATGCCTCATACAGGTTATCCGTAGCATATTAGATACAGGTCTCACACTTGAACTGGTAAAAGTCTGAGAACATAAACTCATTTAAAATACTCTAAATTTGAGTGGGCCCTTTCTTCCCGGCAGTATATCAAAATTACTTATGCTTTACATAGTTTTGGTTGAATAACTACCTTCACTGAGGTACTAAGGTCATTTGGAACATACTGGACCTACATTATTTTTATTTGCATGAAACCAAATGCATTTTGTTTGCATGCATTTTATTTTGGTAGCTCCATCCATGCATCCATGCACCCCCAATTACTACTAGTTCAACATATTTTAGTGTCTTCATTTGGCATATAGTTTTTTTGGTCTTTACCTCACTTTAGAGAAAAAGCCTGTCCTACTAATCAGAGCCCCCCCCTTCCCCCACCAAACCAGGACTGAACTGGGTCATCCAGGTGTGCCTGGGTAAATGTGGATGTGAGCCAGAGTGAATCTCCTTGAAACTTCTTCAGAAATCCTGATCTAGCAGGGTTTTATTTCCTCTTCCCTTCCCCCTTTTTATATTTTATCCCCTCTATAGGGCTATAGGGTTTCATTCCTTATCTCTTTGAGCTTTCATGTCTACCCCATAAATTCAGAACTACTTTAAGGAAGAAGCAGAAGACTGCTCCTTGGCCAAGGACATTTAGAACGAGTTCTTCAGATTACTCCTCATGAACAGCACAAACTTCCCACAGCTCACTCTCAGCTTCCTCTCCCTCTCAAATTTTCAGCAAGTTCTCTCAGCAATTTTTGCCCACATTGTCTTCATACACCACCACTTTGTTGCATTAACCACAAGCAATTTGTTTTGGCTTAACAGAACACTCATCATATGCAGAGCCATGAATTTATTAGTATTCTAATTAGTGTTTTGGCAGCATAATACAACAAAGACATATATTAATCCAGTTACAATGATACTAACATATGTATTCCAAATTATCCAATTATTGTTAATCCCCATTAATTTGATTCTTTCAGTTGTATGCTGACTTTCTGCAATCTAATCCTGTCTTCTTGTGTTATGCTTACCCTTCCTATAAAATTGCCACTGTGGGCCTCAGTCCAGAAGAGGAAGGGTTTGCACTGAGTCACGAGTGACCTGAGTTCTTTGCTGGGAAGTTTGGTCTTGCTGTTCTCTCTGCTCTTGGGTCTTATGGTTATTTTATACAGGTTTGTTTGATTGGCCTGCCCCTTCCTATTCCCCTCAGGTGAGTTACACAACAACCACTCTCTCATTGCTACGCTTCCTGAGGCCACACACACAACTGCAGCCAGTACTAAGCTAATGCAAAACCTATTGCAGTGGGGCAACAGCCTCCCATGGCATTTTGCTGTTACACACCCACAGTTGCCCAAGACATCAATGAAAATTCCTGAAGTCAGTTGTTAAGTTTATTAGAAAGTCTGTGGTCAAGGGTGTATAAAAAACACGGGTTGCTTTTGTTTAGTTTCACTTAATACTTGCATTTAATTCCTCTGAGAAAATTAGCTTAATCAGCAACCTTAGCTTTGTCCAACCTATGACTATGAGCAAATATGTAGAAATAAAATAAGATTAAAAATAAATTGGTAGCTAAATGTCTTTGAAAAATTATTTTGGTATGAAGATTTGGTATATTTTTCCTGTATCTTATAATACACAAGTATGACTCTAAACCTTAGGACATTAAAAGATAGAGAAAAACCTGTTTAAAACAATTAATATTTTGTGGTGTCAGTACACAGAGCAAACTTTTGTACTGACTGTTACAGAAACGTGACAGAAAAGGGATTATTACCACTGCAGTGAACATTTTCTTGTATTTTCTGTTCTACTTTGCATGGGGACTATTAAGAGTAGACTCTCCTAGCATTTTCCAGGCAATAAAACTAGCAATAAAATTCTTAATTTCTTCTAATTGCCCACTTGACTTTTTTTCTTAACAAAGAATTTCTGTCTCAAATGAAACCATTTGAAAATTAGCTATAAATTGATTCAAAATAGTATGAGGATGGGATGGGATGGGATGGGAATGCAGCTACTTGAACAATTCAAGAACTATATTGTACCCTTGCTTTTGCTAATGAATTACTCACAAATGAAGCAACAAATCCATAAAAATCACATCCATCTGTAATGAAATTATTGACAGACAAGGCTATGGAGTTTTTGATAGAAGTACATGAATTATGTACTCATACATTCCTATCTGATTTATTTATTTATGACACAAACCACATACCATTGCCTTGGTTCATTGTTTATAACTTACCAGTGCTTTGAATTACTATCAAGGTTACTTTCTTTGTGAAACATATTTTCTTTCTTGGTTAAATGAGGTCTTGCATATATGTACTTGCATATATTTATTGGATAAGAGACGTTTTGGTCAAATAATGTTGAAGCACAAATAAAGAATCTATGCAAACAAACTATGTGATATGATAAATAGCTCACAATGATGCTTATACATTGGTTACTAAATGTAATGAGCAGAAACCAGTGTGAAATGGAAAGCTGAAAAAAGCATCGCATCCTGTCTCAATGAGATAGGCACTTCCCAAGAAGGAGGGATTTCTGTATTTTACTGTCTCTTCCCAGAACTGGCAACTATTTTGGTGCCAAGCAATTTCTGGATAAAACTGAGTAATGACAGTAGGTTTCCAGAACTTAATTCCTCCCCCTCTCACAAGCTGAATACTTGTTTGTGTTTCCTTTGGCTATGAAATACCATATTCCCTCTTGCATATTGGCAGAGCTTCCACAGAATGTCTTGGCACACTGCTGTCTGCAAAGAACTAGCACACACAAAATACTCAAGTTTGCAGAACATCAGCTCCTCCGCTTGGTAATACAAGGCAGATTTCAAGGACAGGCAAGAATGAATATTTTATCAGCAGCTTGAAGAAGCAGCACTAAAATCCTACTTGGTTCTCCAGTGCCATTTAGCCAATTACTTGCCACTTGCTACTTGCTCCTTTTCCTCATCTGATGATAAGCACTGGAAGTCTACATTGATGTTTTCAGTGTTATCAAAACTGTCTGATTTTGACCAATACATACTGATCAGTCCAATGTTCCTCTATAAACACCCACTGGGAATACATCTTTTAGATGTCCAGTTGCTCAGTTACCCATTTTTTATCATCTTTCATAATAACTTGCTCAGGGCAAGTTATCCCTTGAACAGCCTGGGATGCCAAATTCCTGATGGATGCAGTCAATACTCACTCCTGTGATAGTGACAGCCAAAACAGTACTGGCTTGCCCTAGCCAACCCTTAACTTTGGCAGCCGAGTGCCCTGGTAATGTGCACCTATACCTCAATAAGGGGTGCAGAAAGACAGTTCAACAAACTTTTACAGTCTCTTCCACATGCTGCTCAAGCCACCTGCCCCAAAGGATGAGATGCTTATTTCAATCACCTTTTCTCAATGAACCGTTGTTCAAGGAAAGTTTTTGTTTGTTTCTTTCAAATACAGCAGTGTCTTCCTTTCCTTTAATGTTACAGACAATTTTACCCTTTCAAGTTTGCTACTTCCATATGTACAGTTACAGTTTTTTGCCCTACTCAATGAACTGAATTGATTTCTGGGACAACTTACAGAGTATTTGATGCACATTACAATTTTGGGAGAGCAAGGGAATGTTGGTCTTTTGAAGCAAAAGAACGTATCTGTGAAATTTTAGTGATTTACCGGTGTATATTTTAAGACTTGAACATTACTGTCCTCTGATAGGCTGTTCAGTTTTTATTTTGTGGAATTTGCCCCTCATTCCTGAGTCAGGATGAATCAAAGTGGCAAACGGAGGGCAGATTGAGATCGGGATCTAAGGCTGATTGTCAGTGTACAATTGCCTTCCTTACTTCTCCTAAATTGGAAAATACTGGTGACTAAATGGCAGCATCCTCATCAGAACAGGCAGCAATTTCCTAGGGACATCTGGCATTTTTACAATGCCTTACCTAAGATTTCCAAGACAAAAACTTATTTTTGTAGTTGGTTGACTCTGGCTGAATTCCAGGCACCCACCAAAGCTGCTCCTTCATTCCCCTTTGCAGCTGGACAGGGGAGAGAAAGTACAGCAAAGAGTTCATAGGTTGAGATAAGGACTGGGAGAGATCACTCACCAAATACTGTCACAGGCAAAGCAGATGCCAATTAGAGATATTAAATTTATTATTAAAAAATCAAAGCAGGATAATGCAAAGTAAAATAAGACCTTAAAAATACCTTCCCCTGACCCCTCCCTTCTTCCCAGCTCTACCTCCTCCTCCCCAGCAATGCAGGGATATGGAAATGGGGATTATGGTCTGGACAGGTTGTTTCTCCCCTCTCCATGGGTCTGCAGGTCCCTGCCAGGACCCTGCTCCAGCACGGGCCTCCCATGGGTCACAGCCTCCTCTCAGCCATCCACCTGCTCCAGCATGGCCTCCTCCATGGGCTGCAGGTGGATCTCTGCATCCCTGTGTTTCTCCATGGGCTGCAGGTGGATCTCTGCATCCCTGTGGTTCTCCATGGGCTGCAGGGGCACAGCTGCCTCACCATGGTCTCACCATGGGCTGCAGGGGAATCTCAGCTCTGGTGCCTGGAGCACCTCCTGTCCCTCCTTCTGCACTGACCTTGGTGTCTGCAGAGCTGCTCCTCTCATGTTCTTATCCTGCCCTGCTCTGGCCACAATTAGACCTGCACAATCAGTTTTCTTTTTCTTCTTCTTAACTCTGTTATCTCACAGTTGTTACCACCATTTCTAATTGGCCCAGCCTTGGCCAGGGGCACATCCATCCTGGAGCTGTCTGGCATTGGCTCTGCTGGACATGGAGGAAGCTTCTGGCAGCTGCTCCCAGAAGCCACCCCTGTAGCCCCCCCACTACCAAAGCTTGGCCATGCAAATCCAATATACTTTAAGTATTCTTTGCTTCCCCATACTTTTGATCTCTTCCCACAACACAAAATTAAATGATGGAGCATTTATTTTGGTAGTAAAATATTAGGTGTAATGAAGTTCACAAAGCAATTAAGTTTTACAAAAGGCCTCCTTCCTGATTAATATAGGAAATATTAACATCTAAAAACTAAAATGGCATCTGCAAATTTTGGAGTTTGTATTAAGACAACAAATTGACTTCAATAGCTTTGTGAAGGTTTTTGTATAGACAGAACTATGTTTTAATGTCTGCATACCTACATTTCCTGGAAAACCAAATTATACTGTTTCATCCACTTCTCTGGAAAAAGTCTTTATCCTTGACATCTTAATATAATAAACTATTTATTTATTGTTTTAGTGCTAATAGTCTTCTCTTTCCATTCTCTAAGCCAGGTATCATCTGTGTGTATGTGTTCTTGTATGTACAAATGCAAATCATGTCCTATGAAAACAGCAGGAAATAAAGACAGGTCTGTAATATGATACCTTCCAGATTCAGCAGTTTGCATCTCTCTTCATGCATGCAGATTGTATTGAAATCTTTTGCACAATTTTCAATTTTCCTGTTGTGAGCCATATCAGATCTGAATGAAACTTCTTGGCAATTATCTAATGTAACATCCCAAAATAATGAGTTTGGCTTAAAGTCATCTTATTGAAAACATTCCACATTGTTGTGAACTGCTGTCTCTTTGCATGATTGCTTTCATGATATTTTATAGATTTTTTATGAAATTTTCATATAAGTTCCTTATTTCAAACTATAGGATTTAATGTAATCCAGAAAAACAAAACCTGTCATCACTAAAATATCTATGTGACAGCTAGCTTCCATTTGCTTTATTTCAGAAATGGCAAAAGCAAAAGAATTTGCAGGATCAGAGATGCAGTAAAACTGAAAAAGTAAAAAAAAAAATGAAAGGGAAAAATGCATGTATGCTTTCAGCTAGTAACAAACTGGAGAAGACATCAACTCCTAAAGAAGCTCATGGGTTTCTTAAGTTATGAAACCTGATCACCCTTTGAAATAAAGCATTAGATGAGGCTATCACAAATTGGCTTAGCTCAACTTAACTAAAAAAGTATTTATTTTTTCCTAATCCTTCCCCAAATTATATGTACCCACTTATGTTTGGTACAGCAATACCACAGGAAAACATAATTCAGTGAAGGGCACTTCTTAATTCCAAAATAAATTAATAGTTCCTTGGCTGTCTGATTCTATCCAGTTTCTGACAAATTCCAGAAATCATTTATGTAATTGTCAGTGCTACGATACACCACTAAGGAAGTAATATATTGTGTACAAGGCTTAATTATATCAACTGACAAAGATTTTTAAGTTTAAAAAGCGCAGCTTGAGGTAAAGAGAAATAGTCTAGAAAGTAAATTATTTCTATTTTACTTATTTCTGTTAGTAATTTCCCATATATATTCCCTGTACATTATCATACAGCTATACCATTTATTTTATATTTACACTAACTTGCATCTCCACTTTTTAATCCCCACTTATGTGCCATATTTATGAAGAAGAACCATGAGAAGCAATGCTGGATGAGGTAACAAGTTTGTAGCCACAACTATTATCCATACTAACAAACACCTGCAAGGACAGCTGCTGTTATTTGCTGGTTCCTGGCACCTCCCATGGAGCCTGGAGCAGTCCACCTCCAAAGCAAGTGTAGCTCCCCTGTGTGGCTTTGCTTTCTGTCTTTAGCCTGAAGCAGACTCACACCTCTCACAGCATCTGCATGAACCTAAGTTTGGATGGTCATGTGAGGCAGCGGCCCAGTCTCATCTCTTCCAACATTTCACACTCTAGTGTGCTGTTATGCACTTTTCTACAGGCACAGAGTGAGATAAATGCCTTTTTATGCACAGGATGGATTGGGGCAGATTGGCTTGAGTACAAACTCCAGCTCTTTAGCAGAACAGCATTGACTCTTTGCTGCACGTTGAACTCCATACCTCTGTGCATGGTAAAGAAAACAACTCAGGCACAGGTGGAGGGCCCCGAACAGCACTGGAGAACAAATGAAATCCCATAATCCCACAGAGCAAACTGCCCTCTTGTCCATCCCTCCCCATCTTCTCCAGGGCTCTGGTACTTACGAAGATCAAACAGTAGACAGGGAAAATGCCATGTATTTTTTGACCAGGGAAACCTAGGAAAAGAGGAATTAATTCTAGGGCAAAATATAGCAGTGACAACCAGTATTTTGTATGGATTTACCTCCATGAAAAAGATGATGCGTGTTTCTTTCCTGCTTTACTTATGAACTTTAGCAGGGGTAAAAACACCCAACTTTAAAAGTAACTTTATAAAAAGTCTAGCCAACCCCAGCCATACTTTATTATCTATTTGTGCATGACAAAGGTAGAGGCATCAAAAAGGAGCAGAGATGTCTTTTCATATTACATTTAGGTATCAAGACAGGAGGGTATGTGCATGAAGCATGTATTTTTAAATCAAGTGATAGGAAAAATTAAAAGCTTTTCCTTCTCTCTCCTTGAGAGCAGAAATAAATGTCTACTAATAAAGTAGTATGTTAAGGACCAGGATGAACTTCTTTGCCTTAGGATTAGCTTCACCACTGGACTGCAAGGAGCTCCCCCAAAACTGATTGTCATGGTCAGGAATTGGACGGAAACTAAAGATGCACGGAAGAGCAAAATCAGCGACTGGGGACTTTTCCTGGCCAGGTGTTACACAATGCCAGTTGTACCAAGAATACTCAAGGACTGTCAAACTACTGTTGGTTTTGATTCAGACATCAGCGAGCGAGGGCCACGTGCGGCTGTCGCTTATTGTGACCCAACACGAGGCGCAGCTGCCCGCTACGGGCGGGGACACGGCGAGGGGGGCTGCGCTGGGAGCGGCAGCACCCTCACCCCCAGAGCCCCGACACATCGGCCACCCTCCCCAGCAGCAGCAGCCCCCCTGCCCCGCCGGAGCGGAGCCCCC
>VZTT01030391.1:7061-44440 GCA_013400855.1 Buphagus erythrorhynchus | reverse complement strand
GCTCGCACGGACCGGGCGGCGGCGGCCGCCGTTCCCCGGCCCCGTCCCGCCTCCCTCCCGCCGCCGGGTGGGATGTCCCGGCTGATGTCCCGGCTGATCCCGGGCGGGACGTCCCGGCTGATCCTGGGCGGGATGTCCCGGCTGATCCCGGGCGGGCTGTCCCGGCTGATCCTGGGCGCGATTGCCAGCGCGCCGTGACAGCCTGCAGCGCGAGGGTCGAGTTTACCGGGGACCGCGCTCAATCGCTCAGTTTGAAACCCAGCTGCGAGCCTGCAATGAGAAATTAAAACAGACAAAAAATAAGTCAGCTACTTGGATGTATTTAGCACCTCATGCACTTTTAGGAGAAGCCCGTGAGGGAGTTAGAAAATAAGTTGCTACTTCACGGCAGCGTATTTGGCAAATCATTCATGAATGATGCCCTCTGACGGCAGTTCTCCTCTGTCCTGGTTTATATAAAATGCAGTAGGTCTGCCCTGCGGACCTTTTAAAATCATTACAGACTCTGTGGTTTAACATGCTGCTCTTTCTGGCATACAAAGATGTTTTGTTGAACCGTCATCGCAATCGTTTTCGATCACCAGCTAAAAAATTATTAATTGTATTTATATAAAGGATATACCGGTGCTAAAATAAACAAAATTTTTTTGCCTTGTCCTTCGAGCTGTTTTGGTGACCACAGCCTTGCAATTTTTAAAAGAAAAATTGTGTTTTTCTGCCTGACGTTTTATCCAGAGTGTTGTTTAGAAGGTGCCTCAGGTGCATGAAAGCTGACTTAGAGATGTGTTCTCCCTCACGGTGAATTTGTAACTACTTCAAGCTTCTGTAATCATAAAAATGAAAGTAATATTTGGAAATTCAAGTGTAGAAAAAAAGGGTAGAGGATACCTGACATCATAAGCATGTATGACAGTTGCAGATAAATCTGGGAAACAAGCTGTTGTCTTGTCTGAGAAGCTTTCACAGCCTATATTTGCATCTGTCTTTTGACTCTGTGTGAGGAGATGCATAAATTTAACCTTTGGGCTTTTAGAATTTCTATAATTCAAGAAGAAAAAGTGGAATTAATCCTACTGTGGAATCCTCTGTATTTTAAAGTTATTTCACAGTTCTTAATTTGTAAGACCTGTTCAGGAACTGCAAAAATAATCTGTGCAGCAATTATCTAAAATGTTAACAGCTGAGTAGGTTGTATGGCAGTTCAGGATGTTTCAGCATAAAAGGTGAGGGATAATCGCTATCATTAGGTGAAATTTATGACTGTTATTCTTGTAGTTGTGTCAAATATGTATGTTTAAGACCAGTAGGACATGCCATTTTTTGCTGTTACTCGTGGGAGTTCTGCCTGGGGCCAAACTAGACACTTCATGAATGGTGAACTGACCTTTTGGATAAGAGCAATAGGAACTAAAGGAATGTGAATGCACAATTTACTGTGACCCTAAATGAGAAATAGTGCTATGAATCTAAGGCTTTGCAAACTGTCTGTTTCCAACAGACAAATTTAGCCTCAATTTCCTGGCTATTTCAAATAGAGGTATGTGATTGAAAGAAGGAATGAATATATAGTCTTAGTAACAAAACCATTTAGAGTCAAGGTCAACAGGGACGTCTTAAGGCAGATATTTATTTAGGTGAGTTCATAATTGCTTGGGTCCCCAGATAGGCAACATACTAAACTTCTGAAGAAGATCATGCTCAAAAGGTATTGAAAAACAAGAACTTGATTTATAATTCACAGTGTGACAAGTACTTGACTTGCATATTCTTGAGTTATTTAACAGTATTGGAATCTAGATCTGTTTACCTTGTTAAAAGAAAAATTTGTATTTTAGTACCTGTGTACTGACTGTGTGCACATTTTTCTCAGAAATAAGATATAATAACAGTAGTTAGTGTTTACTGAATATTGCTTGCTGAGTTAAATTAATTGTTTGGGGTTCTGGTAGCTAGACAATACTAAAAGATTGATGGGTTGTCTTTGTGTTTTTTTTTTCTCTTCAGAAGGATAACAGTTAAATACTACTCCCTGGAAAATAACTCAGCATACTTTTAAATTAAAGACAATGCTACATTTGCAATACAATGCTAGTTTGTTTTGCCTGCATGTGTTCTTAATATTAATTCTTTTTTAAGAATGTTTCTCACAGTGTATCTATAAACTTCTTGAAGTGCAGTTATTTATGTTCAGTTCTATAGAACTGAAGTTTCAGTCAGACCTTGTTTCTAATGCTTTGCCAATCTCAGTGTAATTCCTGACACCTGTTTCTTTCAGTATCAGACATGGATTCTTATACATCTGATTTCAGAAATGCTTCAAATATGTTTCCTCTATCTGTGGTGAACTTTTTGTTCTAATTTCTCATATAATCTTTTCCACTCTTTGCCCCTGGAAATACTCAAGGGGTAATATCTCTTAGTAATTGTTACTATGTTAGAGTGCTTGTGCCATGTTCTTACATGGATTTTATGGTCTCATTGATCTAGTATGCATTAGTTACTGCGGTTTTCATTGTGCTGCTAGAAGCTTGGAAGGGAAGGATAATGTAACAGGCATTTGTACTGTTGATACACCGCGATTTTAAATGAAGAAATAAATGTACAGTTCATTGCTATGTATAAATAAACTTCTTTTTTAATACAGACTCTTAAATGTGTACATATTATATATAGTAGATCCAGTTTTCTATTAAATTCCATACACAACCAGAAAAAGAGCATAGGTGGATGGTTTCTTTTTGCAGCAGAAACCCAAAGAAAAAAACCCAGCAACATGATACTTGTTTGGATAGCACTCTTCTCTGCAGTTACTCAAATTGTGTACTCAGTAGGAAGGGCAAGTGCAGCACAAGCAGATTTTCTGTTCCTTTCCTCCTCTCGGTTTTCACTGTGTCTGTGATTTAGGCACTTGCTTAGAGATGCTATATAAATATCTACCTGGTTTTTTTTTGGAAAGAGGTCCTGGGACATTGATGTTTCTTCAGCATTTGGCACCCACCAATACTGAAGCTTCCTGACAGTGGACACTAGGTGTCATGTTACCACAAGCATCAGTGTCTTGTCTTCTCCCTATCTTTTCACGGTCAACAGTTAATCTTGACATTTTTATAAAATAGATGACCACCAGTATATTCCACACCAGTAAGTTTGGAATCCATTCAGTCATATTGTATGTGACTGTGTCAGAAGCCTCAATTTTCCTGTGATTTTTATGAGAAGTTATCAGCACTGAGGTGGTATGGATTTCAAGATTATTTCCAAGATCTGTCTATGCCACAATACAAATCAATAGGGTATACTTATTAATTGAAGCTTTTTCTCCCAGATACTCACTTTCTAATAAAATTCCTTGCTTATCAGAAGCTGATTGAGGAAACTTTTTCTGTAAAGTGAACAGAATTTGTCTTCTGATTTGGGGATGGCAAACACAAGAAAACAGATGGTGGAGCTTCTATGAGGGTGAAGGTGTCCAGGTACTCTGTTGTGTGAAGCCTAATAATTACTTTCTAGTGTAAATTTTGTTGTCTTCCTGCTTATTTGGGAAGATGTTTTTCCCCCTAAAAAAAAATCTGTGAAATTAAAGTTTCAAGATATTATTAAAGAACTTTACCAAACAGTTACTAAATATCAGAGATCAAATATTTCATTTTTCTTCACTTGGCTTCCTTGCTTTCACAAACCAAATCTGAATATGGCTTTTATCTGTACATATCTCCATGAAAACATGTATCAAAATGATAAAAACAAAATAAAAACAACAAAAAAAACACCACAAAACAAAAAAAAAAAACCCAAATATATTCAAGCTTTACCATCTGAATGGAAAAAACACTTGTGCCCACCTGCCGCTCAGAAAAAGAAGAGCATTGGTATTCCTTTTACACCTCAGATCTATGTTTCATATTGTAAGCAGGTTTTTTTCTTTCTGATGTTTTAAACATTTTATGAGATGAATATAAATAGAATCACTTTCACTTGAGAGTTCAGAGACTGCTTAGAATAGAAATGGTAGTAGAGCTCAGCAGAAAGGAACAGAGCATGACCATGTTCCTACAAAACTGGCACCTAATATTGCTTGTCAGTGGCATCACAATAATGGAGACAGCAAACACAAGTCAGATTCATTCATGTTGAAAGGCACCTTGGGAGGTCCACGAGCGTAACCCTCCCCTGAAAGCAGTGACAGTTTGGAATTCAGATTGAGTCGCTCAGGTCTTTCCCTAGTGCATCTTCAAAAACCTCTAAGGATGGAGACTGTTCAACCTCTCTGTGCAAGCTGCTCTTTGCTGAGCTGTTTTCCTGGTGAGTTACATGTGCTGTTAGCTCCTCCCTTGAATCCCCTACTTTCTTAGGTTCAGGCAGGCCCTGCTTACTTAGCCACTTCTCACAGGGGAAGTGCTTCAGCCCTTGGCCCATTTCAGTGGGTTTGATGGGACTTGCTCTCATTTGTCAGGGTGTTTCTTGTATTGTGGGGCCCAAACCTGGGTGCAGTGTAATGTGTGCCAAGTAAAGGGAGATGGTTACATGGATTGCTCTCCGTTGTGGCTAATGCTGTCAGCCTTTGTGGCTGGCATTATGCACTGGTGACTCCTGCCCATCAGGACAGAAGGATCCCTGGTTCTTTCCAGTACGTATTCTTCCTCACACCTCGCACATACCCACCTGCCCCCCTCTCCCCTGCCATGTCTCAGGGAGAAATTTGAAGTTTTTGAAAAGCCGATGGCCAGTTTAAGTGCCTCTTCTCCTCCTTTAGTTGAGAGTGAATGCAAGACTCCAGGAGAATTTAGCAGATTATTGCACTTGCTTTTTGGTATGCTCCTTGACATTTTTTGGATTTTTTTCACCACCAAAAGCAAGAAGAGGCTTATGCTGATTTTCAGCTGAAGTTAAGATTCATTTACTATAAGAACTGCATGTTAAACTAGTTGGAACAATTTAGTGGACTTACTCATTCTTCCCATTACAGATGAAGCTGACAGTCAAAGCCAACTGAGGCCCACTGTTGTGTTTCACTACAGACACTCTTGTCAGTAAAACTCTCACAGCAGTTATGATCTAAATTTTATTGGTCTGTTTTCTTTGAAAAAGGGGGGCTGATTCTACTGTTTTGAGCTCTTCTGTACCTGCTTGTCTGAACTTTCTGTCTGAAGAACAGTGTGACTCCAGTGAGAGCTGTCATGCTGGAACCCTTCTGCCACTCTTTATTTATGTGTATCAACAGGCAGATTTCTGTAATGAGATTTACAAATGCTCTAAAGGATATAACCTTGAAGAGCTGGAACCCTTCAGCACAATCTAATCAATATTATCTCATTTATCATCTCCTTGTGAATGTGAAGTTCAAATTGTTATAGGGACAAAATGCATTTCTAGTATTTAGGGGAATTGTGGGCAGAAAAATCAATGCAAGATATCAGGGTTTTTTATACTGTGTCTAAAGAGGCATTGTACATGCTTGTGCCATATGATACTCTAAAATCATTACCGTTATAATGCTTCCCTCTACCATACCAAACTTACATAACTGTTTTGTGTCTGTTATTTGTGATTTTCACCTTTGCAGAGCTTATCTGAGAATTTTAAGTCACCAGATAAGTAAAAGCTAAGGAGAAACTTTTCCCTAAACAGGCAAGTTCTGTGTAATGCCATCTGCTGTGCAAAGTGCATCTGGAGTAGCTTTTTTTCATAGGTGCTTGACATCTGCACTGTAAACACGGTGACTTCCCAGAGTCTGAGTGGCTGAATTCTACAGCACTTCCTTGACTGAAATCAGTAGTTACAGCAAGGTGCACCAGACAGGCTTGATTTGTTGAGGACCACAGAAGCAGTCTTCCAGGGCTGGAATCAAAACTTTTTGGTGTCGAGTCTGTGTCATCAGTTCTTGATGATCTTTCCTTGCCACAAAACAATAGGTTGTTGGTTTTACCTTTTGATGGGAATTCTCATTTATGCCCAGGTTTTGCAGGAGGCCTGACTACAATGGAATGAGTTGAAATGGGGCTCAGAGTAGCTCAGCCTGTTTTGTGATGGTCTGTTCTCACACAGACAGTAAAAAAATAGTGCGAAAAAAACCAAACCAAAACAAAAAAACCTCACAGTTGGCTGCACTGTGCATGCTGGCAGACAGCGTTTCCACAGTGATACAGCACTGGTTCTTACTAACTGATGTTAATATCTATCTGTACACCAGAGAAAATGTATATAGTAACATGGTAAGCTTCTGAGCACACTGTGAAGTGGATGAGCATTATTGTTCCTACTTTTACCAGTGGAAAAACTGAAGGAAAGGGATTTCAGTTAAGTTTGAGTTGGGTTTGGAGTTTTCTTTGTAAATTTGGATTGAGGAAAATTGTCTTTCAGTACTTTACATTTTGTGAATACCTGATAAAACTTCCCCATATGTTATGTAGAAAATGTTTTTCAAAGTTTTCTTTTGTTTTTTCAAAGTTTTCTTTTGTATCTCAATTAGATTTTTTTTTCCCCTCACTATATCATGGACTATGCTGTCCCATCCAGTAATGGATGTAGACTTTGGAGAAATCTCATTCATTTAACTTACTGACTGCTGCTACTTGTCTAACTAAGGACTAGTATGTTTAGGATTACCATGAAAATGGATATATTATGTAGCTTATATAATGCTAATATGTAACATGAAAAATAGAGAACAAAAAAAATTACACACTCAAAATAGTGCTAAACAAAATGGGAGATAGTAAGGAATGTTATTTTGTTTCCTCTGTAGAAGCTGTGTTTTTCCACTAGGTATATGTGCAAAGAGTAATATTATTGGAGGAAAGTGTCAAAATAATTGATCTTATATGGGATAGCATGAGGACGCGTGCATATTTGAAAGCTGTTTGTCACAAGTGTGCTGCTATCTTCCTCTCTAGCAAGCCTGTTAAATCAACAGGCAAAGAGATAGATTTTTCATTTGTTTCACTGGCTGCAGCTAAGACATAGACACTGCAAAGAAATTCATGGGCACATCTTTCCATACAAATCCTATCTTAACAGTATTAAGTCACATTTTTAGAAAGGCTTTAGGAATTACTCATAGATGTTGTTGTGTTAATAAAATGCTAGTGTCTTCTATACCAGTAAAATACTCACTTCAAGCAGGTATTACAATCTTATTTTATGTCATGTGTCTTTTCCTCTTTCTCAACCTATCCTGCTGTCTTAGGCATTGTAAATGCAGCATTTAGACATTGTTCTGCCACCCTTCACGAGCCCTGATGGAGCAGCAGTATAAGGATATGCAGTAATCTGTGCTGTGTGCTCATTTCCAGAATACAGTTGAAGCATAATTAAGCATATGTTGCCAGTTCAGTCTGACAGTATTGTTTTGTGATATAGCTATTGCTCTTTATAAAATCTCCTCTTTTTCTAATTTTGCAAGGGTAGTTATCAGTTGCATTGTCACACAGTTTTATGCAACTATTTATTGTACTTTTCATTAAGAGATGAATTATTTACTAAGGCATCTGGTGCATCATATGGTGCATATGCTGGGTGCACTAAACAGAATGCTCTTTTTTGAATAATAAGGGAAAAAATACACTACATAAAATGATTAGACTTCCTAGTGTGCTTTGAAGAGTAACTTTATTGTTCTAAAATCTCCAAGCCTGTTTTACAGGATTTTGTGATCATTAATATTTGATTCTAGTGGAACATGGGTGCATACCTGTATGTGTCTGTATTCATAATATCTAAAAAGTAGAGGGGAAAAAAAACCATTATTTTCTGACAAAAACTGTATTGTACATGGACTAGCTGTATCATACTTCTTCCACTTCTGTGACTTGCTAATCATAGAATAAATTATCGTAGTGCCATTTACAATTTGTTAGGCAAGAAATTTTTATTCTTACAGTCTATAGAAATCATATGTTCTCTAAGATTATCAAACATTAAACAAAGATCTTCTCAGTCTTTGGATAACCTGTAGGCAATAGATCTAATTCGGCCCTCTGTGTCTAACTCTACACAAACCTGCACTTTCTTTCTTATATTTAAAACAAACTTCATACTCATTTTACATTAGAAAATTACTAAAATGTATTGTAGATTAAATCATTGACATTAGTTTAAGGCTGATTTACCACTTCATTCCATAGTGTCATTTCCATAGTGTCAAGGGAAGGATGGCAGAAATTTTATATGGGCTAATTTATTCACTGTTTAGTTACACATCTTTGCTCCCAATCAAATAAAATTTGGTACAAAACTTTCTACTTATAAAATTTCAGAAGGTGAGACTTAAATCTATTCAGTGTACCTTCCATTTACAAAAAATGAGTTTCTTCATTGAAATTAGACACTCAGGAGTTTTAACAGCTGTAGTTTTTTTGTTAAACGGGACATTAACAAAAACATGGCAGTGTCACAACTCTGTTTAAAGAATAAAAGTTGGAGATGCAACAGGATATGTTTTTCTCAAAGTACTTTGGAAAGCAACATTTTCTTTTCAGAAAACATGCTTAATCCAATAAGAAAGCTATCTGCTTTAAGCATATTTTTGAAATAGGTGGCCACTCCTAAAGGTAGATGGTTTAGGAAGATGGCCCAGGAAGAAAGTACGAAGTCTGAGTTGTCAAAATCACAAAATCACAGAATTAACTAGGTTGGAAAAAACCTTTGAGATCACAGAGGCCACCTACCACCACCTTGTCAACTATGCCATGGCACTGAGTGCCATATACAGTCTCTTCTTAAATACCCTCAGGGATGGTGACTCCATCACCTTCCTGGGTAGCCCATTCCAATGCCCAATCACTCTTTCTGTGAAAAATTTCTTCCTAATATCCAACCTAAACCTCCCCTGTGCAGCTTAAGACAGTGTCCTCTTATCCTTAAAATGCTAGCACAACAACCTAGTGGTTCAACTTAGACTGAAATACTTTAGATCTGATTTGCATGCATAATCCCAAGGAGCTCTCTGTTATTTATGACACAGTCAGATAATATAAATTGTAGCTTGAAGGAACGGTTCGTTCTTCTTACTTTTATTATCTGTAATTGAACCTTTTTGAATAAGAAAACAAAAATTAGATTTGTAATTCTTACTGAGGGCAGTTTTGTAGCAGTTGGAACTGTCTGTGACTAAATCCTCAAGAATATTCCTTTCAAATGTCAGGAAAGAGGAAAAAATGTGTAGTATTTTACTGTCCATAAGGAGAAAACCCAAACCAGCCACAGCTGACAGGCTGACTTGATGTAAGGATTTTTTTATCATCTCTTCAATTTTTAGTTTATTGTGACTAATTGTGCTTATGTGCTATTGTGCTTATTCACCCCTCTTATTCTGTACTTCACTAGTTTGCGCATTTTCTTCATAATCTTTGCTGTAGATCTAATAAAAATAAATCAGACTTTCTCATTAGCTGAACATGTATTCTTGTAGGTCCTCCATTTCAGTTAACAAAAAAATGAAGAGAGGATTTTTTTTACTACAACCAGAAACATTATAGGGTACTTACAAAAAGAGAATGGATGTGAAAGGAGTGAGTAGGCAGACACGTGTTGCCAAGACCTCAGGGAGTATTGGGTTGTTTTTAATGGATTATTTGTATTTTCATGTAATAGAGAAAGTTCATACTTACGTCTCTGCTACCTCTGTTTCTTCTTTCCATCTTCTAGCAGTTTGACAGACATTTATGAATGTTGCTGAGTTTAACTCAGGGTCAGTTTGCTGTAGTTTTCATAGCAAAAAATAACTAAATGTAGTAAACCTGCTTCAGTTTACTCTGTAATTCTCATAATACCAGTGTCATTTTAATCCGACCAGGGTCAACCTAGTTCTGTTTTGTAAAAAACCTCTTGCTTCATAAATTCATAGCATAAAATGAAGACTTCATCTTTTAAAATATATAAAATTTGCCCTCTATTAGTCCAATATGTGATTCATTGCCAAGTGCCAGAAAGAAGTACATAGTGTGCTTCATGTATAATTTTAAGCAATTAGTGTTAGGGTTGTCTACTCTGGGAGAACTATAAAAATGATTTTTTGTAAGGCAGACTATTCTGCCTTAAAAAAACTATGTCTTAGCCCAGCATATTTAGCAGAACTAAGAAATAAAACTAAAACAAATCCACCAACCTATTGCCATAGTTTAGGGCACTGAGGTGTGAGATTAACATAATGACATTCTATAAATTCCTTTTGGATGGAACTTATAATTGGTGAAAAGTAGATTGTTTTGCAGAGCACCATTATTTTTCAAGTATTTCTGTGAGACTTTGGCAAATAGAGGCCAGCAAAGAGAGTATTATCAATATAAACTGAAAAACCCTTGTCTTATGGAGAAGGGATCTTGTCCACTTGAATTAAGTAATCGTAACATTCTCCAAAATGAAAGATGAGTAAACATTATTTAGGTCTAAGAATACTATTTCTCTGTAACTGACTAGCCTGACTATAATCCCAGATTTTATTTGTGGTATTGATGTTTCATTAGGAGGGCTTTTGCTCACTGAGAACTAATTCTCTATCTTACATCTAATTGGATGTGACTTGAAAGAACAATCAAAGCAATATTCTATGATTTCTATATGTAATCTGCAAGAAATACTGAAAAGTATGTTCTTGCTTAAATATAATGGAAACTTGTCATCTTGAACATTATTGCACAGAAGAAAAGATTAGATACGCTAGTTATAAATTGCAGTCTAAACAGTCTTTCATCAGTTTGCTTGTGGAACTATCTCATGTTCGTTTGTCTAATTAAGGTGCTTTCACTAATGAGTTCTCCAGATACTTTTTATGACTGTTTAAGTTAATTGGAACATAACACCTTGCCTTAGTTTTTCAAGACCTAATAGTTTTCAACTTTTCCACTGGTGGTGCAGGGTAACCTATGACTTAAAGGTACAGCCCTGCTTTGGGATCTGGGAATTTTGTTGGATATCGAGTAACTGCTGTATAAGCAGAATAATGTTCTATTTAAATTATACCCTTCTGTGGGTGGGAATTAATACTGCCTACACTACAGAGATGCAGTTAGTAAGAGTACAGAAACGTAGCCATGGCAGAGTTCCAAGCACTAAAATGCATTTGATAATAACTGTTAAAATGTTAGCATTTTCCTTTGCATAGTTTTGTCCTATGCTAGTTAGCAGTCTTCTAGATCATATCCAAAATGTGACTTGGTACCGACCATTCCTATGAGAGGTGATTGTGGTCCATGTCTTCAGGGAGGGCAAAAGCATTTAGATTCACTCATACAAGTTTTGCCATCTGACCTTCAGGCCCTCAGCTGCTTGCTGTAGCTGCCTGTCTGTTCTTGTACTAACCTGATGTGCTCAGAAGTCTTTGAGATTTGCTGACCATTTTACTCAGGGAAATTTACCATCAGTGATTTGAGTAAGGGACTTTTTTTCCAAACAAGTATTTAGACCATCTGTGATTTGCAGAATGAGGCAGAAAGTGATGGAAAAGAATCCATTCCAAAAAGTCTGTTTTGTCCGAGGACGTGCGCACTATTATTTTGCTTTGGATAGGGTCATGGCTTTGGTGAGCATCAAAATTATATCCTGTGTTGGCAAGTAGCACATCTGAATACAGGTAGATTTGTGGAATAAGGCAGAGGGACTGAACATTCCCAATTCAGTTTGATTTCAGATTAGCTCTAGCTTGATCTTATGAACTGTTAGTGGTTGGTCTGTCTCTAGGTTTGCCCCTGGAGCACCTCCAACTCATGTGCTCTGGAACTATGCTATGATGGAGACAGCGGTATGAGAAGTGGGAATGACTGCAGGAGACTTGCTTGAAAAATCTAGTGTGACCTAAAATGCTGGCAAAAAAGTATCCAGGCTTTCAGATGGAGTTAAATTGAAAGGTGCTTCATAGATGCATCTGCTTAGTTGCAGACTCCGGTGAGGGTTCAGTCTGTATGACCATGCCATAACAAATCCAAATTAAAATCTCTCCAAAATGCCCATGGTAGGAGTGTTGCATCCCTGACAAAAGCAGTTTTACTCTCTGCAGGTCGACTTCTTTTGTACTGTAGTACTAGTCTTTGTAGATACAGACTCAGTACTTTTGATTCTGTTTTTATATTCGTAATATGATTAAAAGATGCAGTCCCTTTACTATCCACTCTCTTTCTCTTCCTGCCCTCCCCACCAGTGTACAAATGAGGAAAGTACCTGTGTCTTCCTTGCCTACCTTGCTAAATCCCCACTTTCATTAGATACTGGTGTATAGCGCAGGAGGTCAGGCTAAAACCAGAAATATTGACATCTCTTTCTCTTCCTCCTCCTTACTATTCCTTCCTAATTTTTTTGTGTTCGATAGGGTGAATTTTGAGAACTATTATCAGGTGTGCTATGAGAAGTAAGATGGAAAATATTCCCTCAATTTGCAAATTTCCTTAATTATACGAATTGAGGAACTCTAGAGGAAAGAACTTCTGCTGTATGTTTTGTTCCTCTTCTTCATGGACTGCAGAATACTCATCATTACTTGGTTCTTTTAAGAAATGGAGTACAGCAGATTAGTGAAGAATATTTCAAATAGTAGACGTGGATAAATCTTTGAGGCATGCAAAACACCCTCTTGTTTTGCTAGAGGAAATTCTTCTTCCAATTAATTCATCAGGAAAAGTTGGGAAATAAACTAAAGATTGCAGGGAAGATTAGAGTTTAAAAAAATCTTTCAGAAAGAGTATTTTAGGTGCTTTAATCCTAGTTCAAAGCATCCTTGAATATAAGATGACACCCATGTCCTGAGAGTAACATAGGGCTTTTTCTTCCTTTGAAAAGCAGTACATAAATGTGACTGCAGTGCCCATTACCCCAATACTTAATTCCTAGTTTTTCTCAATTCCTGTTGCATATTGCAAACTATTGCTAATATCTTGACTCTTAGTCTGCCAACAATTTCATTGTAGTGGTAGTGAAAAAAATAAATATATGACACAAACTCTTCTCATTAGAGATCAACTGAATAGCAGGAGAATGTTTCTAATCTGATCATGTGTAAAGAGGGTATACATGTCTGTTCATGCATTAACTGTGCCTCTTTGTAAACTCTCCTCACTATTTCTAATGTTTGATATTGTACTTTAGCTGTCACTTTGCTCTGCTTTTCTTGTGAACTGCGGGACCATGCTTCTGGTGGGTCTAGACACTGTCCCTTCTGCCTCTCAACCACCCAGAGCTCCCTGCTTGCCTTCCCTGGTGGAAAAGCCCCTTCCTGGCACCTGGAGACCCTAAGCTGATCTTGCAGGAGGATGTTTGCTCTTTGCAGCAGCTCTTTCAGTTGGCTTACATCTGTGTAAAAATTGTTTGTATGAATCCAGCTGCAGTCTGGTCAGTATCTGATACTCTAGATGTCTCTCCTGAAGTACTCATATAAATACATATCTTGAAGCATGAACTAGATGATTAATTTGTGTTTAGCTTATAATTTTCCCTATTTTTTTTACAGGAAAAAAAAGAAAGGTTCTGATGTTTTTGTAGCGGTTTATTTCTGTAGAAATATTTTTTTTATGCTTGACTGTTTTTTTTTTTTTTAGCTTGCAGATTTCCAGCCATTTTAATAGAAGAATCCCTTCATATGATTGCAAAGTGAGCACTGCTTTGGGGATAATCACCATATTCTGGACATTAGCAGGTTCACAACTGAATTGATCATGACAAAATTTAAACTTTTAAAATTCTTTTTATAGCAGTGTGTTGGGGATTAGATTTCTTTCCTTTTGCTCCTTTTACTTCGGGAATTTTTTCCTGAAAGTTGCTCGGAAACACTAATGACTAGGTACTTGAGAAAAACAAAAGAAGTGGCCAAGCTCAGGGGAGGAGGGCATGTGGTTGCACTTCTCTTATTTGGGAGTTTCTCTCCAAGGGGAAGAGATAGGCGAGAACTGGGCAGGTAAAGGACGGGGCTGGGGCAGCTGCTAGCATCTCTCTCTGTCTCTGCTTTGGAGGAGGACGGTCGGAGCTGCTGCTTGGGGAAGGGAATTCGCTGCTGCCGCCAGAGCCCAGCCCAGAGCTGTTTCTTCTGCCGTGGGGTGAATCTCTGCTCGTGAAAGCAGCCACTGAACTGGTACCTTATTATCACCTACCTCACTAGAGGGACCTATCACCATCTGCTGCGGTGTTCGGGATCCTGGGCTCGCCCCTCCCTGCCCTGCTGGGAGCCGGGCTGCTGCTACCCCAACCCCGCTGCTTCTTCAGCACTGCTCCGAGCTTTCGCTGCACTGTAGCCCTGCACCCCTGCCTGCCGAGACATCCTGCCATTCCAGCATGCTGCTTCCGAGAGTCCTGCAGGGACACCAGGATCGGCTGCCCCAGGGTTTGTGAACCAAGGCCTCTCCTCCATCCCTTCCCGTCTGGGCACTGGGATCAGCTGCCCCAGGGTTTGTGAACCAAGGCCTCTCCTCCATCCCTTCCCGTCTGGGCACTGGGATCAGCTGCCCCAGGGTTTGTGAACCAAGGCCTCTCCTCCATCCCTTCCCGTCTGGGCACTGGGATCAGCTGCCCCAGGGTTTGTGAACCAAAGCCTCTCCTCCATCTTTTCCTGTCTGGGCCCAGATGCCACCACCGCGCACTGCCCGAGCCCTGCCCACAGCGCCCCCTGCAGGCCGTGCCCGGAACTGCACCGAGGGAAATGCCCGCGGCACAGAGGGGTCACTGGGCTCCTGCTCTGTTTGGTGTTAATGCTGCAGTTGTTGTTTGTTTGCTTTATTATACACACTAGTAAAGAACTGTCATTCCTCTTTACATACCTTTGCCTGAAAGCCCCTTAATTTGAAATTATAATGATTTGGAGGGAAGGGGTTTACATTTGCAATTCCAGGGGAGGCTCCTCCCTTCCTCAGCAGACACCTGTCTTTCAAACCAAGACACAGTGATAGCCAGTTTAAATGTTTGAGTGGGAGCTACTTGTGTGATTTCTGTGTAGCATGTTCTACAAAGGGTATTTAGAGCTATAGACAACAACCAAGTCCACAAATCTACAACTTGTTTGCTTGGCATATGTAAGAACAGAATTATTAATCGCTATTCCATTTATTTTGCGGTTCTAAGGGAGAATTATTTTACTTAAATTGCTGCTTCATCTTTCTGCACTGAAGTAGCAATTAGTGATTCAGGAATCAGACATCTTTCAGGGTTGATATGCCATAATATTATGCAACTCACAACCACATGTATAAGTCTCTCTATTTTAGGTTTTTCTGGTTTTCTAGGTTGGACCTAAAAACTTTCAGTTAGAGCTGGGAGCATCTATGTCTTGAAAGTAAGATATCTAAAACATCTGAGTGATATGTTAGATATCACGATTCCCAGAGCCAAGGTTCAAATTTAGATTTCATGGGATTGCCATCCTTAAAGATGAACACAGTTATTTGCACCATCTCTTCTTTTGCAGTTTCATGGTGAACGTGTTCTTCATGCATTCCAATTTTAATTCTAAAAATTATTTCTAAAAATAAGAAAATGAATAAGCATAAGCAGATGAAGGCCATCTTTCTGAAGTATGTCTTTTACACTTATTATCTATTATTTTAAGGAGAAAATCAGTCGAGGGCTACACTTTTGAGGCTTATTAAATGTTCTTCATTGTCTGTATTCTTATCCAAAGTATTTTGATTATCAGAGTCCTTTTATGACAGAGAATAAAGGAAGGCTTAATTACAGACATTGTTTCAGTATGTTTTAGTATGTTAAGTAAAGATTTGGCCATATCATTTTTCTTCTTGATCAAGGAAACTTCTGGATTTAAGGGATATAAGATTTTAGTAGAACTTCATACTAATAAACATAGATAATTACAATCTGTTTTGCTGTGATTTAACTTACCTGTGTGAGATTGCTTTTGTCATGGTGAAATTTGTAGGTAATAAGGTCAACCATCTTTGCAGCCAGAGTGGAGCAACAGACTAGAAACCTCATGAAGAGACCTCCTCCATGAGCAAGAATGTCTGTCACGATAATCAGGATGTCAGATAGAATTGTCAGGATAGAAACTTTGATAAACTCATGGCTATGTTTTGATGCAAAAATGGAGCAAAGATGGACTACAAAGGAGGAATTTAGAAATATTGCATGGTTATGTGGGAATGGCATCAGGTCAGTCAAAGCTCAGATGGAGTTAAGACTTGCAAGGGACACTGAGGGCAACAAGAAGAGCTTCCATCACTATATTAGTATTAAAAGGCTGAATAAGGGGAATGTGGAACTGTTGCTAAATGGGACAGGTGAAAGCAGACACAAAGCTGAGATACTTTGGAATGAGAAAAATAGGCCTCAAGTTAGTATGAAAGGAAATAGCCTCAGGTTCTACATGGGGAAGTTGACATTGGATATTAGGAAAATGCTCTTCACTGAAAGGGCTGTCAAGCACTGGAACAGACTGACAAGAGAAGTGGTTGAGTCACATCTCTGAAGTTATTTAAAAGACACATTCACATGGCACTTACGGACTTGGTTTAGTGGTGGACTTGGCAGTGTTAGGTTTATGGTTGGACTTGACCTTAAAGGCCTTTTCCAGTGTAAAGGATTCTATGGTTCTGCTTGGTGCCTTCTTTTTCTCAATCTTCAGTTATCAGGTGTCCCAGGCCTCTGATTTTTAGGACAGTCTGAAAAGAACTGTCATCAGTGGGTGATTTCCTTGCAAGAACTCCATGGGACCTGATATAGCTGCATCCAGGAGAGCTGCATCTGAGAGCACTGGGTGATGTCCTTGCAAGGCCATTTCTATCATCTTTTAAAGATCATAAGCTTTAGGGGAGATTCTGGATAAACAGAGAAAGGCATACCTTGCACCAATCTTAATAACAGACCTATAGCTAGATATGGGGAAATGCAGGCTGGCACCCTCAGCTTGGGCACTCACAATATTGTGGAGTTGGATCCTTTTAGAATGTGACAGAGATTTCATGAGTGCATGAAGGAGAAGGTGATTATGAAGTCAGTGTGGACTTCACAAGGGTAGATCATGCCTGACCAACCTGTTTGCCTTTTATAATAAAATTATGGGATTTGTGTACAAGGAGAGAGTAGAAGATTTTGTTTACCTGTACTTTAGTATGGCTTTTGAAACTGTCTTCTCTAGTATTCTTATAGCAAGGATACAGGTACTTTATGATCTGGATAGGTGACATGAGTTAAATATCTGGACTCTGGAGGTAGTGGTTGTGGGTCTGTTTGTCACAGCAGACCCTGCTTCAAGCAGAAGGCTGCACTAGACATCTCCAGGGGTGCCTGCAGTGGATCGTGCCATACTGATGTCTCTCTGTGGTACTTCAAGAAGTGAAATATAAGTAAGATAACCTGGATGGAATTAAAGAATCAGTATCCAGTACTTTCTTTTCAGATAATGTACTAATTAGTATAATAACGTTTGAATTTTGTCAGGGGGAAAAAAAAAAGGTTACATTAAAGCTCTTGTTCCTTTGAAGATGCTAAATACAAAATTAATTAAGGCAGAAGGAGATCTAATACCTGGTCAAAATATAGGAAAGCTACATGGTAAAATGGCCATGGCACACTGTGTTACTAAACAACAACTAGGAATAATATGTTTTCTAACAGGAAGATTTTAACTTAGTGGATATATAGCAGTGTGATGGAGAATGCATTTTTAGGAGACGTCTGAAAGCTAATGTTATACTTTTGATTTCTTCTTTCTATAATGTGACATGTATAATGCCTTTCTGCAACAATTGATTTATTAAAAGCTTGAAAATTCCATCATTCAGTAATGGATTTTATTTTCATATTATAGAATGGTTTGGAAGCCTTGCCTTGAACACTTCCAGGAACAAGGCATCCACAACCTCTCTGAGCAAGCTCTCACCACCCTCATAGTGAAGAATTTTTTCCTAATATCTGATCTAAATCTACCCTCTTTCACTTGCAGTCCATTCCTCCTTGTCCTCTCATGCTGTCTTGGTTTGAAAGACAGGTGTCTGCCAAGGAAGGCGGGAACCTCCCTTGGAATGCAGACTATCACTGCCTTCCCTCTGAATTATTATAACTTTGAAATTAAGGGGCTTTCAGGCAAAGATATGGGAAAAGGAATAACAGTTGTTTACCAGTATGTATAAGAAGGTAAACAAATGATGGCAACAGCAACAGCAGGAGCACCAAACAGAACCACAGACCCAGGCCCAGCCTTCTCTGTGCTGCGGGCATTTCCCTGGGTGCGGTTCCGGGCACGGCCAGCAGGGGGCGCTGCTGGCTCCTGGCCGGGCAGGGCGGGGCGGTGATTCCTCCAGGCCTGCAGGGGGCGCTGTGGCGCGGGTTGTGGCCGTCTCTCCACACGGTAATGGCAGGCGCGGCCAGCAGGAAGAAGGAGAAGGATTTCCTTTACAGCCGATCCTGGTGCCCCCTCTGAATAGCAAAAGGAGTTGTAGCAGAAACCTGAGAAGCCGCAAGCTGGAGCAGCAGGGACCAGGGTGGTAGACGAGATGTATCAGAGCAGCAGGAGCTGGTCCCAGCAGGCAGGGGTGCACGGCTATAGTGTAGCAAAAAAACATCCGGATCAGTAGCAGAAGCATGGTGGGGCAGGGCAGCAGCAGTGCGGCTCCCAAACACAACACAGCGTGGAAAGGCTCTCTTGAAGGGGAAAGGGCTTGGGGTCCCAGGGTTTCCCCTCAGACACCCCAGCAGATGGTGAAAGTCCCTTTTTTAGTGAGGTAGAGGGTTACTAAGGTTCCAGTTCAGTGGCTGCTCTCATGAGCAAAGCAGAAGTGGCTGCTCTCACCCATGGCAGAAGAAGCAGGACAGGGCTGGGCTCTGGTGGCAGCAGCAAATTCCCACCCAGAAGCAGCAACTCAACCATCTTGCTCCAAAGCCGACAGTGAGAGAGGGCTGAGAGCTGTGCCCAGCCCCTTCCCCCAGCGCAAATCTCACGGTATCCCTGCCCATCCAGCAGAATGTCCCTCAGCTAGGATGGTAAAGCCAGCTGCACTCCTCCCCCTTCTCTGTGGTTACTTCTTTTGTTTCTCTTAAGTACCAGTCATATTGTTTCTTAGCAACATAAAGGGAGAAAATTCCCTAAGAGAAAGAAACAAATGGAAAAATCCTAAACCCCAACATATGCTAACCCTCATCAAAAGTCTGGCTTTCTTGTAGGACCCTTGTAGGGAGTGGGTTTAGAGCAAGATGCTCAAAGTTTCCCCAGTGTCTTCTGTGGGGAGCCCAATGCTCACGTTCATGATTCTCCCCTGGACTCATTCCAGCAGGTCCACGACCTTCTTTGTTGGACACCCAAGAGCTGGATGCAGGACTCCAGGTGGGGTCTCACCAGCAGAAGAGAGGGGCAGAATCCCCTCCCTTGAGCTGCTGGCTATGCTCCTTTGGATGCAGCCCAGGATTGTTTGGATGTTTGGATTTCTGGGCTGCACGTACACATGGATGGATGGCATCAAGCTTCTCTTCAACAAACACCCCAAGTCTTCTCCTTAGGGCTCCTCTCAATACATTCTTCACCCAGCCTTTATTTTTGCTTGGGATTGCCCCAGTCTAGGTGCAGGACCTTGCACTTGGCCTTGTTGAACTTCATGAGGTGTGCATAGGCCCAGCTCTCAAGTCTGTCTGGATGACATTGCTTCTCTCCAGCTTGCTGACTGCACTACACAGCTTGGTGTTGTTGGCAAATGACAAATTACCAATTTAAAGTAGGCAAAATATTAGAGCTGTATTACTGGGTCAGACACAACTACATTTCAAATTCAAACTTAGCTTTGCTGTTACAGTTTTTAATTACTTAATATCAGATCTTTTTTAAAAGTAGCTGAAACTAAATGAATAGTAACTGATAAAAATGTGTTGTGCTGTTCAAGATTTTCATTAAAATGGAAGTGCTTAGATCATGACCCAGCTGAATAGAAATTGGAATCTCAACCCGGACAGAGAATCAACAAATCTGGTTTGTAACCACGGAGAAAAATTATATATATTTTAAAAGATGAAATAAAACATCTGCCTAAAACATCCAGAGGTATAAAAAGAAAGACATGTACCAAGCAAAATGTAAGGGAATATATCAGAAAAAAACAAAAAAGTGAAACATACTATTTATTTTCAGTAATTTTTTTTCTTCTGTGGCTGTGGTTGCCGCCATTTTCTAGATGTAACTGAAATATTTTACTTGTCTCAAACACTAAAACCGGTCTCTTTTGTATTTGAAATTCCGTGTAGAAATACAAATAAATCACATCTGCAGTTATTTCACAACTTATAATAACGCTGTAGCTTAATTATTTTTTTTTTTTCATTTTCATTCCACATGAGTTGTTACACTTTTATGACAGTAACTTTAGATCCACTGGATCTCATTAGTACAAGTACAATTTCTGTGGGATGTGTTAACTTGACTGAGGGTGCACAATTTATAAATCAGTATGAACTTTTGTAATTAATCTGTCAGAATTGGGTTTGAGTCTTATTTTACCTTGTGCATGAGGGGTGTATATTCATTTTTTTTTCTTGCCTGCATTGTTTCTTGGTAGTTCTGGAGATTTACAGAGCCAGACTCTGCTTTGCACTTAGGAAGAATTTCAGAGAATATGCTTTCATATTCCATGAAAGAGATTTGAAATAGAGATTTCATTTGTGATACATATTAAAGCTAAATACCTTAAAGAAATGTATGGAAACAGATTTTTTTTTTCTGGGCTGTTTAGTCCAGAGCAATAGAAGAACACACCAACAATTTCTGAAAAGCTACTTTTTGAAAAACTTCAGATTTTTGCCTGATATTTTTCATAATTTCAAAAAGGAAAAGAAATAATTGTTTTTCTGTTGCAAATTATAATTAATGCTTAGTTTGTTTGGAGGTTTTCTTTTATTGGATATGGATTTTACAAAACTCGTTAGTTACATATCGTGAAATATGTAGCGAAAAGTTATTTGTGTGATCATTACATTCCAATTATCTGCAAAATTACCCCCCATACTTTCTGTTTCACAGGACTGTTTTAAATGTTCTGTAAAGTGTTCATCTTCTGTAAATACAAGCGAAGAAAGAAATTGGGAATGGTCTTAACTTTTTTAGGATAATTCTAATATGTTTTTCTGTAGCATGAAGAAAGATAGTGCTGTGTAGCTTTGGGTGGGGTCACTGGGTTGTACTGATTCTAGTTGTAGATGTGAGCCATCAGGCCACAGGACCCAGCTGGCTGTGGACATCAGTGACTATGTTTCCATCAGGCTTGGTGACCTGCTCATTCAAATGTTGCATCTTCATAAACTGGAGTGTAAAACAGCATAAATACAAATGTAGTTTCTTACCATTTAGCGTTTCTCTAACTTTGCATAGCAGCTAATGTTTTTTTTTTAAACTTGCTGTTTGTGAGGTGGGCTTATATTCCAAAGCAGCATTTTCACTATCTAGTTTAGTGGAGATTAAATTTACATTTACAATTTTGATTGGAAATGTTTGGAAAATGAAACAATTTTGATATACTCCCCATTTACCCTTTCAGTCAAACCTTTTGCAACCTTAAACTCTTCAGATTGTATATTTTCTCCCTTAACATGTGTGGTTGATTCCTGAGCTGACACTGAAATGCTAGATTTTTATCAGACCTTTTGGCAAGACTCTAGCCAAAATTAACTATTGCTTGTGTTTATAAACTTAAGATAAATATTTATTTGTGTTTAAAAGCTCTGAACTGTAAACAGATTTTTAAACCACTGGAAATTGACTATGAATACCACTATTTATTAAATATCCCTTCTTCTGGGAACTTTTTCCTTCCATGCAAATCTTGAATTTCAGTGGCTCCATACTTATGAAGATTAGATGAAACCCTTTTGTGACAGGCACCGGAAAATGAAACTTTACATGGATGGGTATGTTTTTTCCTGTATTTTAAGATGATTGTTTGATCAGCATCCAAGCGTGCCTATTTACTGATGTCAAACAACACCTTCAAAACTGCATTGAAAGCAAATGTTAATATTACATTCTAGATTCAATATACATTTTGACTCTTGCATTTGAAATGTATATATGTTCATTTCTGTTCTGTTCTGAGTATTCTGTTTTGCTGGAAGACTTTTAGACATATGTAGTGTGGGAAGTCTGTTTTCTTCAGTTTGTTTTGCCTAATAAGTTTCTTTTGGTCAATTAATGTTGTGCAGACAATGTCACAACTCTTTTCTATTTTGTCTGTTGCATAGACCTACTTCTGCAATGTAATTTATAGTAATTGGATTATTGAATGACTATAATAGTTACCAAGAATTGCAGTAATAGATATAGGCAGAGCAATTTCATGCTTTTCAGATGAGATTATATTACATTTAGGATAAGGCACAAATGACTTGATGACTTCACCAATTTTAATTAACTTTAATATCTAAGAAGAAAAAAAGAACCTTGCTAAATTGTCAATCATTTTAACTTTGGTTGCTATTTCATAGCTACCATTTTCCTGTGCTCAAGATTCTGTCTTTTAATTTTTTGACGTATTTGCTTTGCATGGTCTTTCCAAAATGTTATTCTGGGCTGTCCTTGAAAGTGAAGTGCATGACTTTCTGGACCAAGATCAATTCTTTGTCTGTCTGACAATGACTTTTTGGAAGAGGACTTGTGTTGAAGCTTCGGTGCATGTTTTTTGATGTTTTATCTGTGAAAGCCATTTAATGTGTAGCTTGAGATGTCTGTAAGAAAATTTATGAGTGTTGGGGTTAAATATCAAACCCCATATTCCCTCTCCTAAGCTGTGGAAACTTGTTCAAAGACTTGAACAAATTTGCTTGCAAATCAGGCAGTGTGGTGTTTGTCACTGCTGTAGTGCTTTTTACTGCCCTTGCTAATTTCATTCCCTCTTAGTTAATGTATGCATGCTACCGAACTTAATGTTTTCATGGTTCTCACATTTAGACTTCTGTATCATTTACTGAAGTCACTAAAGCTAGGAGGAAGCCTCCTCCCAACGTGGCAGATGTCTGCAGAGATGCTCACATTTTAAGCATGGCCTGTCTGTACAGTAATAGCTGTATCATGCTGACAGAGGTTACCCTACCTGGACTGAAATGGTTTAATTTTCACAATTAGCTGGCCATTGTAAATAAAACTTGCTTTAAAGCTGAGAAACAAACCAGAATGTAAAATCTAAATTACAGCATGGCATTTTTACAAAGTCCTTGTGCCTTCAAAACCAGAACCAATGCATTTTGATGGTGGAGGCTGATTGTCTGAACCCTGAGAGCACCACTGGGCTGCAGCCTCCCTGCTCAGTGGGATGCCCCATTTCAGCCCAGCCTGACACCTTTTCCCCACAGATTGACCCACACTGGCACCAGCTTTCCTCAAAACTTGTTTGGGCTTCCTGGCTTGGGCTTGTCTGGCCCCTTTGCCTGGTGCTCAGAGTCTGGTGCCCAAACCACCTTTGCTGCTGGTTCACTGTCCCCTCCAGAGCACCCCTTGTTCCTGCTGCTCCTGGACACCAAGTGCCCTCTGTGCAGAGCTGCCTGTGACAGCCGGGCCACTGCCACTGCCACAGTGGTTGCCTGAGGCTGTCTTTAGTCCCATACCTGATGGTTCTCCTCACATAAGATATAGAGTGGGATAAATGACAAGCAGGTGGCATTGTTTCTATGTGTACAGAAAATACATGCAAACATGTATTTTCTGAAGGGATTTTATTTTCTGCTCAAAATTGCATTGTTATGCGAAGTTATGAATTTTGAAACAGTAAGAAAAGAAGTGAAGGTTTATAACAAAAAGCTTCATTAAATACACTGCCAGTCAAGTAATATTTCAAGAGGCTGTTTGCTGTAGCACTTCTCATGTTCTTTCTTATTGACTAAACAAAATGATGCACACTATAATAACAAGTAATTTTTATAATGTAATCAAGCCATTTTAGTTTTAGAATGTGTTTCATCTGGAATTTATGGACAACCCATTATCATTTTGGCAAGGCAAATTTATTATTTCTGGCTTCTCTGATAGGTGTCATGTTTCAAGTGATAACGAGTCTGTAACTTCACTTGGCAGTTTGTTTAATGATCTAGTGAGTGTAATTTTTTCCTCTCATGGGGCGGCTAATGTACCCTACTGCAGCTTGAAGAGTTGCCTCTTGTTCTGTCATTAAGAACAAATGAAATTAATTGATTCTGATTCTCTTTCAAATCTGTAATGGTACATTACAAAATAGTTATCATCTCTACCACCAGAATTTTCTTTCTAATGTGTCTGTGCTGTCCAGTAAAGGGTCTGATAAAATGCCAACAGTAATTGGAGATAAAGAGTCAAATAAGGAGTATTTAATCTATGTGTTGCCATGAAGAAGTGATTTTTTATTGCAAATTTTCCGTGTTCTGGAGGAAGCTTGACCAAAATCCAAGAGAAAGCAACGTGTATGGGGTGTTTAAGTAGTGGAAACTGGTATTCACTGAAATTTGAAAATAATACAGCATATCTCTTTCAGTAATTTCAAATTGTTTCCATACGTAGTAACACTTTAAATTGAAAATTCACAGGTTCATCCTGAAATAGGTTGTGAGGTGGAAAATGCAGATGAGAAAGGTTAGGGCAAATATAGGGCAGTATTTGGTTCTCATTGAAACTCAGAGTTAGCTGAAGACAACACTAGAATGTATAATCTCACTATTTTTAGCAGAAAATTAATTCTGAAACCTAGAAATGTCTGTGACAATATTGTCTTACCAACTCCTCTCCCACCAAGAAGATCAGTGATTACAGTACATGCTTCTATGTTATTTTGAAACTTCTTTTTTAAGACTGTCTGTGATCCAGAGAACATCTGTGTTTGCACTGGTCTGACAGATGTTCCTTACCACTGTGGCATGTAGCATGGAAATCTTGAATCTGAGGTCACAGCTACTCCATGTGATTGCAGTGCTTGGCTGTCAGCTAGAAGTCTAGAGGTCCCAAAAATGTCTCACAGGTTAAAAAATGAATTAGTTATTATATTCTGTGTGGAGAAGCTATATAGTTCTCACTTTTACGTTTATTAATATTTTGAAATCAGTTACGTGTAAGTATGAAAAATGTTTCATGTACTTGATAATACAACTTTATTTTATGCTGTGCATGCAAGTTTTTTCATTACCTCCTGTTGTCAATGGAACTTGGTTGAATAATCAATTGGAACATTTATTTTATCTCCCTCTATCAAACTCATAAGCCTTTACTATTAAAATGAAGAAGAAAAAGTAGAAAACTAGCTATAATAGATGAAAACTTGAAGCAACTCCTTAGGGCTTTTGCAATAAATGACAAATTAAGGGATTATATCTAAAATTTTGAAGGCTACACTTTCTATCAGCATGGTTCTGCAGTCATGGTATGATTAAAAGCTGAAGACTACAGCTGGTGCTGAGCATGTAGCATCTGTAGCACATGTAGGTGTCAGCTGCTGGCTCTGTGCTGACACTAAGTTGAGGATTTCAGGATTACTGTCCCATGTTGCATGTAAGAACAAGCAGCATTTGCTCACAGCAAGGAATATGATTAAGTAGGTGCAGGTTTATTACATGCATCTGAGAGAAGTCCTGTGACATTTCTCCAAGTGGAGATGAAAGACTCAAAAGCATTCTGAGATGGATGTTTTCACAGACCCCCTACTCTCCCTTCTTCCAAACTATTTACTTTTTGTTTTAGCATCACAGGGTATTAGTATAAACATTCATTAAGATTAATGTTTTTGTAATTTTTCTGTTGTTCAGTATGAGGCAATAAACATGATCTTTTCATATGGTGGAGTAGAGAGACTTTGCTCAAGTTCTGGGCTCTGGGAGAGAGCCAGAACATCTGCAGTTTTAGCTGGGTGCCTGGGTGGGTGTGGAGGCTTGGTTTGCAGCTGCCTGGCAAAGTCTAACATATTTGTCTCCTTCTTATCCTGATTAGAGACTGGGGTCCCCAACCTTCAAGAGCTGAGTCATCGCAGGACAATTTTAGGCTCCCCTTTCTTGGACTAAGGTTTTTTTTCCAGACTTAACCACAGTCTCTTTGTAAATCCAAGTGTTTCTGTGTCCTTTTTTGACACTACCAAGCATAATTTTAACTAGACTAGGATAGCTGTTCTAAGTGTGTTGTCTTTTTAAAGCAAGAGTGTTATGTGATGTTACTAAAACATCAGGAATTATTGTACTAGTGTTCTTTTCATCTTTCTTCAAACCTAGATGTTGCTGATGTAATAAATGTAAAAAGGTGTGTGTGTCTGTATGTTTGTGTTGGGAGTGCAGCTGGGACATAATTATGGAAGTGGAAGGGGAAAGATGTGAACAAATACCTTTCCTTTTGGAAAGAATGTGGAGAAAATCAAACCACCATTATGCAAAGAAAAAAAACTTCTAGTATTACATTTCACTCTTCAGTTATTGTAGAATTTTTTACATTGGTGTGAAATGCAGTGGAGTAATTTTGAAATATTACCTTCTTTTAGCTGTGCTCTGAGAGCAAAACTGAAATTGTTAAATCTTTCTGTCATGTGAATAGTTGAGTACAGTGTCTATTGACTTCAAGAAGAATGGAAATTACTTCTTTGTGCATGTATTACACATTGAGTGAGGTCTTCATATGAGAATGCTACCAATAAAAATTACAGGGTAAATGTTTCTTAGGATTTATTTCTCTATAAGAATGACATATTTTGGGCACTAATCAGTTAGCCACTGTCATCTTAAGATGTCTGATTAATTTGAAATGTGAATCAGTCCCTCATTTTGAGTCTTAATTCAGATTAACTGCAAGTTTGAGGATATACACTTGAGTCTCTCCCTTAAGCTTTTAAAGATCAAAGAGTTGCTGTCTAGCTTCAAAGTGCGTTACTAAAACTCTATATAAACAATTAAAGCTGACTCCGTGTCTTTGGAGAGAGACTTCTTAACATATGTACTACATAGTAGCTAACAAAGTCAGAAATATAAGGGATGGTTGTTTGTTTATATTTTGTAGTTATTTGGAGAATTCTTGCAAGTAATATTAACACAGGTAACAACTACGTAAAGAGACAAAGGTTGATAAGTGAAAATAATTTCTTAGGAAAAAATAGCTTCTTAGGCAACTGAAGCAAGAATGTTCCAAACCTTTTCTATTTGTTTTCTGTCCCCAGTGAGTTGCTGGGTAATTGCATATTCTGAAGGCTATTGAAAGAAGCAGGGCATGTTTTTAAGCTGTGTTTCTTGGGAGCCATTTTCTTTCCATAAGACACATCTTAGCAGAATTCAGCTAGTTTTAACTGAGTAAATGTATATCCATAGATTAACTTTATTATTCATGCAGTGAAATAAGAATGGTTGATATTCACATAATCATTTGGGAACTGTACTTTTGTGGGGAGCAGAGGAAGTAAGACAATTAAAAGAGAGTAATTTGGATGAAAATTATAACATCTGATAAAGTGACATTTATACAAGCCCTACATATAATTTCTATTTAAATGTCTTGAGGCACAATTAGGGCACTTCATTATTTTCTGTCTTAGTCATATAATCCCAATTTCAATATAATTATAGCTGATTTAAGATGATTTGCAATGAGCTTCTTATATTTCACCATCAGTTACTTCTCTTTTAACATTGCTTGTTTAAAATATCCCTGGTCAACTACATCCTCATATCTTTGCAGGACTCCTCACATGCCAAAAATTTTCTCACCAATACCTTCCACCTTGGCCATGTACAGCTGCATTTTCAAGAAATGACCTTTAGGCTATGGTGGCATTAAGTATCTGAGGGTTTTTGTGTGAGATGCAGAAGTTCATTGCCACTGTCACAGGGAGGTCCTATTCAAGGCTGTATGAACAGCCTGCATTCTCACTGTCTTCTATTGTGCATAGACATTCATAGGCAATTACATTCCTAGATACTGTTGGCATCCTTTAGGATTAGCCTCTCAGCAGTGCTATTAACATTAAAGACTTTGAAAGAATTTTTGTTTTGAAGAAAATTAAAGACAGAATAAGCTTTAAATGTCATATCTTTTACTTAAGAAATCTCTACTGGTAAAATTGGATTTAATGCCCTCTGGAACTTGTGATCAAAATTAATGTGGAAAGTAAATTTTCAGCTGCCATTGCAGACATCAGAAAAAATTGTATGGTTAACCATTGTTGCCTTCCTCTCAAGATTTTTTGTATGTCTTACCAGAATATGTAACTGAGATACAGTAGCCATGAACATCTGATTGACAGAGATGAACAGTGGGAAAAATGTTTGCACGATCTTAATTTAAGTGCAATTGAGTGTACTGATTTTGTGAAAGGAGCATCAAAACATGCAAGTCTTTGTCTCTTGTACAACTGAAAATTCCAGTATTCCTTGCATATAATTTCTGTCAAATCATTTGGGGTTTTTCACACTGAACAGTTATATCAGTCTTGCCAGTTGTATGTGTCTGAAAATCATTGACAAGAACTTTAGAAATCAAATCTGGTAATAGTTGTGTAGGGGTATTGAGTCTTTCTACTGAAAAAGAAGTGAGAATGTTGCCCCCTTGGTGAAGGTATAGCCTGGGTACTTCATAGACTCCAATTTAAACCTACCATCTTTCATCGTAAAGCCATTCCCCCTTGTCCTATCACTGCATATCCATGTAGAAGTCCCTCTCCAGCTTTTCTTGGATGCAGTTAGGTCTTCCTGGAGCCTTTGTTTCTGCAGGCTGAACAATTGCAGCTCGCTCAGTGTGTTTTCAGAGAAACTGTGAGTTAACTGCTTTATTTATCACAGTTTTGTTTTGTTTTGTTTTTTGGGGTTTTTTTTTGTAGGCATACAGTTTGTGGTGATTGGAAATGGGGCTGTGGCCAAGCCTCATCCCTAATGGGCTACAACTGTGTAGGACAGGTGAACAGTATTGAAATCTATGAGACATGGAGTGCCAAGGTGTACTGACCAGTCACAAAAGGGGATAGAGGGCATACAGGTGTAATGTGTGTAAAATGAATGGTATGAAAGGTTGTACTGAAGGACAATAAGATGCTGATGCTTGAAGCTGTTTTTGGTGTTAGTTGCACCTCCTCTGTCGTTTTTTTCCATTACAAAAATTTTTATGTGGGGCTATGTTAGTGCTTGTACTAAAATCATCGTTATTTTGAATTTTGGGAATGGCTCTGAAGTTAATCATATCTCTATCGTCTTCTGCTTGGAACTTGCTTGTGGTAGGTCCTTGCAGAGCAAGGCAGAGGAAGCTCCTGTCTGACTGCTTGGCAGCCTGCAGTCATGCCCTTCCTTGTCTGGGTATCTACAGAGTCAGCAAACAGTGCTCTGCCTCATGAGCCTGTTGTGTGCAATGCTTTCAAGACTCTAAAACAGCTACATGTTGTGTGAAAGGGGATTATAAAGGACTTTACATGAGGGATTGCTGACATGTACTGTGTTTGGACTTTTTTCACATGCTTAGGAAGTATCTTACTGACTTCTTTATGTTCTTCATCTTTTTAATTAGATTTGGTTTTGATTAGTGAACTGTCCTTCTGATATTGCATAGACAAAAAAATAACTGCTCTAGGTATGAGTCTTAATCAGCTTAAAATAAAATAATTTGAATTAATTTTTAATGGGTAAGTCTTACTTTTCCAAGAAGATGAAAAATTTGAATGTTTCAATTTCTTTAATGCTGTACTATTTTGGCTGTCACTTAGGCTTTTCCTGCAAATCCAATGAAAGACTTCATTTGTTAGGATTAGGTACAATACTTCTGGCAATCCTTTAAGGCTATATTGTGACCAAAAGTAATGAGTTATGAAAATATTCTTGTTTTGTATTAATAGCATTTTTTTTATTTAGAAACAAATAACAAATCTCTGTAGTGAATAATGCTTTAAAGATACTTCCTTTTATATTTAAATTACTTTTTGAAAGAGAACATCATAGTACTTTTTGGGAGAACAGAGGAATAAAGTCAGCAAAACTTGTTAATATGCATCTCAAGGCTTTTAAGTTATACTCTAGATGCTTGTAATAAACAGCATTTTTGTAATGCTCAATAGTGATAAAGTAGTAGAATGTACATGTTATACAAGAAAATATATATTCATGCTATTAATATTTTTCATAAAGAAATACTTTGGAAAATCTTAATAATTGCTTGCTTTTCACAAAACAGTCCAATAAAAAGATGGAGAGCATAATTCATTACTTTTCTAGTCTTCCATCAATGCAGTTCTTGCTGAGATGGAAGAAAGGCACAGTGCATGAAATCATTCTCAGTTCCTTATTGACAGAGATCCTGGGTAGGTGTTAAAGAGCACAAAATAAGGAAAAAAAATGCAGAGATTTAACATGTTACAAAGAAAAGCCAGAGGTGGCTTCTGTGAGAAGCTTCCAGAAGCTTCCACCATGTCTGGCAGAGCCAATCCCTGATGGCTCTGAAGATGGACATGCTGCTGGCCAAGGCTGGGTCAATTAGATATGGCAGGAGTCCCTGTACTGATACATGCTGCAGGAAGAAATAAAAAGAAATAAAAAAAAGTTGTAGAAGCAGTTTTAATTCCAGCCAGAGAAAAGCACAGTGATAACATGTGAGAAGAACAGCTCTGCAGACACCAAGGTCAGTGCAGAAGGAGGGGCAGGAGGTGCTCCAGGCACCAGAGCTGAGATTCCCCTGCAGCCCATAGAGCAGCCCATGGTGAGGCAGCTGTGCCCCTGCAGCCCATGGGGATCCACCTGCAGTCCCTGGAGGAGCCCCACACCAGAGCAGCTGATGTGTGACCCTGTGGGAGGCCTCTGGAGAGAGGAGCCCTGCTCCCAAGCTGGAGCAGCCTGTTCTTGAAGGACTGCACTCTGTGCAAGAGTGACCCACACTGCAGCAGTTTGAGGGAAGCTGTTACCCATGGGATGGATTCACATTGCAGCAGTTCAGAGAGCTGTTACTCATGGGATGGACTCACACTGGAGAAGTTCATGCAGAACTGGTTTTGCTCAAGGTTGGACTCTAGGCTTTTGGAGGCCTTTTACAACCTTAGTGTTTCTATAATTCTATGATTAATATACACCAAAATACTGCCTTACAGCATATTCTGTCAGGAATAACTTCTCTTGGTATTTTTGGTGTAGAAACCAGTGCTTTCACATTGATTTCACAAATACTCTGTTTCTAAACCTACTTTAATTCATACCAACAAAAAGGTTTTAAAGTTTTTTTCAAGCTTTTAAACACTAAGCTTTTTCTCAAAAAACATCTTTTTTTTTTTTGCTATTGCAGTGAATAACATGACAAACAACTGCATTCTGTCACTTCTTGTCAGTTTTGTTTCTTTTTCTTCCTGGAAAGGAAAGCCTTTGTCAGTTTGGGAAGGTTGGTTGTCAATTTTTCTTTCTTTAATAGTGAATTAAAATAAGCCAAGATAACTCCTGTGTTATGTTGATGAAAATATTAAACTATGAGCTAAAAAGAGAAGGCATGGAGGGTTTTTTGTTTGTTCTATATGACTAGTCTTTGACAACTCAATGTCTGTAATGAAAAGAAATTTCAGGAGTATGGGTTTTTTTTACACAAGGCAGGTTTTTAGATTGGTTTTCTTTCAGCTTGGACAACTCCAAAAGCACTTACATTAAATGGCATCTGAAGAGTAGAGTTTAGTTTTATTTATGTAGCTTCTACTAAACTTCCATTTTTTAGAAGAAAGGGAAACCATGTTTAGCAGTATTCTGCAACTTAAATACTTCAATTTTTTAAGTCTACAGCTTTATGTGAATAAAGATTTGTTAATATGCTTGCAGACACCACTGAATTTGATTCCAGAATGGAAGTTTGGATGTTCTGAGTTGTACTTAAAACAATTTAAATCTGTAAAATGATATTGTTGGATGAACATGGGACAAATATTTTATTATTCAGTCAGTTTTAAAAGAAGATGCTTCTTTTAAATTAAAGTCAGTTAAGACATAGCATTGGTGCACATTCTACTCTGGTGTTTGTATATTTAGATAAAGTGTTTCAGAAATTTTATATTTCTACTTTGCAACTTAAAAGAATGACTATTACAAAAATTAGCATTTTTAAAATAAAACTTCTTTTATTTTTTCACTTGCAATATATGCTTATTTTGTCTGCTTCCTCATGACCAGTAGTTCTCTTACTACAACATAAACTACAAAGGCAAAAACAAGATGGAACTCCAAATGTTCCAGTATTCACAAGTAATTATGTTTAATGTTAAGATTAGATATCTGAAACTGTTGATGCTTAATATACTTAACATTGCAGATTTCATTTAAAGCCAGTTGAACAGCAGTATAAATCTTAGTGTTGACTCAAATAACTGTTGATTTTCAGAAAGCAGAGGTATATACAGATGCTCTCAGAATGGGTTTTGGCTTTATGAAAAGGGAGGAACATTGGCCATCTTACTAGACAAGGAAGCTTCAGATATGAAAATTTTAATTATTATCTGGAAGTATAAAAGTGTAACAGACAACTGCTATTTGATGGGATGCTGCATAAATGGAAAATAAAATGGGGCAATGTAAATTTTGCTCCGGTGAAATTCAAGTTCAACATACAGGTGCCACAAACACTGATAATACCTGGAGATGGCAGAGACTTGGGGATTATGGAACCCTGGGAACTGAAGGGATTGCTGCTAACAGGGAGAGGCACAATGAGAAACTATGGAGCATTAAACCGTTAAATGTATTTTTGTGTAATAATTGTCAGGAAGAATTAATTAATGCTTACTGCTGTGAAATCTCTAGAGGCCTCTATAAAACCATTAATCTGTCATTACATGTTATATGTAAATGCCCTTGCGACATTATCAAAATCTCTAAATATAATTGTTTGGGATTTTTGTCAAGATTATATGCAACTAATATGCAGTCAAGCAACTGATGTGCTGAATTTTAGTTACTTTAAATTTTACAGTGCTAGTTTAGCATCTCTAAAATTCACTAAGGCATAAAATGCAACCAGGAAAACAGTCTCTCTTGAGTGTTGAGGAAAGAGAATGTGGGCTCTGTTTAGTTTGCTAAATGATAAAAATACATGCATATGGAAGAAAGTTGCTAGTTTACATTTTTCATGTGACCACTTTATTAATAAACACAAAATTCAACATCTTCATTCTTCCTAAGAAAATATTTCACAATAATACTTTGCTTTTAGGTCTTCTGTTATTGACTTTTCAACATTTTTAAGATAGATCATCACCTATATGTGACTGCAGAATGTAATCATAAGTAATTAGAACTAAGAAAAAATGTTCTCACATTGCTCTGCAACTTTTTGCAAACTTCTAAGTCAATCTGCACCTATTTTAGATTACTTTGTGAAGTTTAAATATAATGAAATGTATGCACAGTACACAAATTGTTCTAAAAATGAAAATAGGTCAGATTTCTGGAAACTCCATGCTTGAGTTAGAGTGACTTCTGATTAAAAGACTTTCTGCATCCAGATACATAATGAATGTTTATTCCTACCTGTTTATTAGCTTTTATTTTTTGAGTTATACAGCAGTATTTTCATGTTGCTTGTTCAGCACTAGTTTTGTTCAAATTTTATGTTATTACTTTTTAAATTTTTTACATGTTTTTTCTTTATGTGCAAACCCCATAAAAATGTGATCTTCACTACCAAGTGATACATTCACAGATGAGAATTTAAGTTCTAGTATGGATAGGAAAATTGCTCATTATATGGTCTTGGGAGTAATTTTTTAATCTTAGTGGCCTGTAAACAAAACTTTCTAAGAAGACAAAGGGCAAAAGGATAGTGTAAAGATTCAGGATTTGGAAGTGTTGTAGGAAGAAAAGGTGTCTAAGGAGCTCATAGATGTTTGAATTAAAGACCATTGAAGGCCATTGAAGAGACATTCCAGTGAATGTTTTCAGGCAGCCTGTGTCAGTTCTTGGAGTCACAGAACCACTGGGCTGGAATGGCACTTCTGGAGTTTGTGCAGTCCAACCCCTTGTTCAGAGTGGACTCACTAGGAGGAGGTTGCTCAGGGGGATGTCCAGTCAGGTCTTGAATATCTGTAAAGCTGGACACTCCACAGCTTCTTAACTTTTTCTAGTGCTTGACTCAACGTCACGATAAATCTCTCAATGGTACATCTTAGTATGACCAAGAATACAGCCAGAGCAATTTATGACTCTACTTTGTACTCCCCTTGATAAAGGATAAGCCTTCCCCTTACTATATTCAGTTGAAGTTTAGGTAGGGGTCTAAGGTGTGGCTTGTCACAGTGCTCCATACATTTTGTCCTTTTCTCCTAAACAAAATAACAGCTTCTCTTCCATGTTCCATTTGAATCACTTGGTCTGAGTGCAGAGTTTGGTAAATCCTCATGGCGATTACACATTGTTTTTTAGATTAGCTCAAGGTCTCATGCTTAATTTAATGTTCACAGAGTGAATTCTGTAATGTGAAACTAGTCAAATATTCTTGGTCATCGACAGGGGATAACAGCTTTGCTCAGAAAGACCTTGTTGTGAATCAAGTAGGAAAATACGTGATACTACTTTGTGCTCCTGGATGCAAACAATGTCTTGTTGCTACTGCTCTGTCAGAGCAGACCAGGGAGAGGCTGCACAGAAGTCTGAGTGGCTGAGTGTGAAGCTGAAAAGTAGGACTGTAAAGAATAAGGACAAAATGTTTATCCTTTTCTGAGGAAAAAGGAATTTGGAAATCTTTAATGTTACTTGGAAGTCAGAATGAAAGGAAACCAAAAACCTTTAATGACAATGTTTCCAACATGCTTGAGGGAAGGAATTGGGGTGCCAAGAACCTCAAAAAGAAAGAGAGCTGCAATAACCAAATTATATAATTGCAATGGTGTATACGGAAGAGGAAAAGATAGAAACTTGCATGCTATCTTTTTATATTTTCAATTATTCTTCATATTTGTGAGGCCTCCTATAAAACCTTACCCTTCTCTTCAAGAGGAAGGATAATGCAAACCTCTGACAGGGTGGTATTTCTTTATATTATTTTTTTTCTGAACTTTCACATTCCTAGAAACCTTCCAAAAATATCAGTGTTTGAAACTCTGTTATTTTTAAAGAGCAGCTAATCACAAAGGCAAATTGTGTCAGACAAAGCATACCTGTTATGTACTTACTTGTAAACCTACAGCCTCAACAATCAGGAGGCTGAAATATAGCTTAGAGTGAAGCTCAGCTGGCCTTGCTCATGCAGCTATTTTGCCTGTGTTCAGAGTTTCAGGTATACAGAGATTTTTTTAAAACCAGAATAAGCAAATCACTTTTACTTTTTTTTCCCCCTTTCAGTATGGGAAAATCTTTGTGTTAAAAGCATTGCAGTGGTGTTGCCTTTTAATTGTCAGTGTCATGTGCCACAGTTGTGAGTGAATGAAGTATTGAAGTATCTGAGAGAGCAGCCTCGAAGTGACACTGAAGATGACAAAAGACAAATACATTCTTGATCTGTTCTTGAGATTTGACTATGAATCCCCAAGTATTGTCTGTCAGTGTTAAAAATGTAATTTCAGCATGACTTTAAAAGAATGAGATCACTGAAATTTAGAAATATTTGTGTTGCTTGTTGAATGATATTGCCATAAATAATTACAGTGTAATGTAAAATATGTTCTTACCAAGAAAATCTGTTTACTATTTTTTCCCATTACTTTTATCCCAGGTGATAATTGCATTGAATATGCCTAAGGTCTGGGTTCTTGATTCTGTGCCCAGTCTTTTCAAGAAATCCTAATGAAAAATGCCTTATTCAATATGTGAATTTTATTCTTGTCTTCATGTCTCTTCTGAAAACAGTCAAACCTCCAGAGGGAGAAGAAAATTAGTCTATTAATTGCCTAGGGCTTCTAAATGTAATAATGAGGTACAGCAGTGTGCCATTGCTTCAGCTGTCTTGGCTGCAAAGTAAGGCTGGGAGTTCTACTTAATAGGGTATGTTTAACTCTGTATTATACTACCTAAAAGAATACAAGGGCTAATAAAAGAGAGAGAATACAGAGAGCAATATTACCAATAAATACATAGAATAAACAGAATGTTACAAAAAAAAAGTTAAGCTGTTACACTGTACTTTTCATTTCTAAACAAAGAATTTTTTTCTCTTGCATTGCACAGAACCCCTTCAAAGATTGAAGAAGATACATAAGAAGAATAATACACATTATAAAATAAATTCTAAATGAGAACTTAAATATGTGAAAATATCAAATTATAGACCACACTAAATCAATAGAATAGTTAATATTGTTGATTCCCTAGGATTCTCTAAAATTAGCTTAATCATACATATAACTGAAAACAAAGAGGGAAGCTTTGCCAGATGAATGATTTTGTAATGAGTGAATAAAGTCCTCATTCAGTATAGCAGTTCTAAACAAGAACCAAATATATATGGGTTTTCCATGACATGGTTGGGAGTAGATAAAGAAATTGGTGACCTCAGGACATGTTTCTTTCCATCTGGAATATATTATGATAGATAAGTCCTAATTAAATATTTTATTTGGGTACACCAGATTTCAGCCAACTGTACTAAGTGAAAAGCTTTTCTCTAGTTTGAATTGTTTTGTTTGAGCAAATGATTAAAAATCAGTGTGCTGCAAAGTGATTATTAACACACAACTCTACACACAGAAGGAGAGGAAAATCTTGTCAGTAAGTGAAAAGACAGTAATTCAGTGAATAAGATTGTTATCACTGATTTTGAGAAGTTATTTGAATTTTCATCTGGATTACTGATAGAAATATAAGCAGGGTGGAAAGAAAGAAAAACAACAGGGAAAAGTGATAAGAGAAGTGACTGGGATGAGATAGAACTATCAGTTGGTAAGTAAAAAGGTGTACAAAAAATTTTTTAATGTAAATAATTTTTAGTTTGAGTCTATGTGAGCATATTTTACACATCCTTGTATTTAAGGTTCAGATTCTTATTTCCAGCCAATTTAGAACTATGTATTCAATGTACTGTAGACCAAAGCCTTCTGTTTCTTCAGGAACAAAATAGTCTAATTGAAGGTAGGAGAAGAAATTTTGAAGGTTAAAAATTATCCAGCTTTACAGACAGCATTTATTTGTAAATGTTGACATACCAACAGTCTCTAGCATCTTGGTATAGCTGAGAAAAGCTGGTCTGGACTCTACTTCTGAAGAATTTTTTATGGAAGGGAAGGCAATTTGCTGAAGAGCTACTTGGCCTAGATGAATCTGGTATTTTTAGCCCCCTAAANACCAATTACCTACTGAGAAATGAAGTAGGCTCCAGCCATTTTGGAGCCACTCTAATATTATGGTGCTTCTCAGAGCCAAACTACTTCAAGTAGCTCTCTCCTGTTTGACTGAGAGCACAAGTATTGGCTTTTACTCATTCCAAGGCAGCATTTTTGGCTAGAATGCTAGAATACCAAATACATGTTTTGAAGGGGCTTATATTCAAAATCGTGCCTTGAGTGCTGAAAATATATATTTTGGAAATCTTTTCTCAGTTAAGCACTTACGTTAGTCTCCAT
>VZTT01030390.1:0-12638 GCA_013400855.1 Buphagus erythrorhynchus | reverse complement strand
GGAAGGGAAGGGAAGGGAAGAACTAACTCTCATTTGGCTTTTTTTGGTAGGATTTTCTTGGAGCCTTGGAGGAGCTGACATTACTTGTCCAGTGCACAGCCATCACAGTGTCTCCCTGACAAACTGGGAGGTTTGGGGTTATTGATGGCAGCACAGGGACTGCTGGCCTCTGCTATGGGGCTCTGGCATGAGTTCTGCTGTTGCAATGTGTATATGACCAGCATATACAAGGGGAGCTCATGCTGGAGCAGGCTCCTGGCAGCACCTGTGGCCCTGTGGAGAGAGGGGCCCGTGTTAGAGTAGGTTCTCTGGCAGGACTTGTCACCCCACAGGGAACCCACACTGGAGCAGTCTGTGTCTGAGGGACTCCACCCCATGGAAGGACCTACACTGGAGCAGTTTGTGAGGGACTCCAGCCCATGGGAAAGATTCATGCTGCCAAAAGATCATGAAAGATTGTCTCCTGTAGGAGGCATCCCATTCTGGAGCAGGGGAAAAGTGGGACAACTCCTCCCCATGAAGAGGAAGGAGCAGCAGAGAGAATGTGATGAACTGACCACAGTCCCACCCCTCTGCATGGCTGGAGGTAGAAAGCTTGGGAGTAAAGTTAAGCCCAGGAAGGATAAAAGAGGGGGTAAGGTTTTTCAAGATTTAGTTTTTATTTCCATTACCCTACTCTGATTTGATTAGTAATGTTAAATTTTTCTCCAAGTTACATTTGTTTTGCTTGTGATGGTAATTGCTGAGTGGGTACCTCACTGTCCTTGTCTCAGCTCATCAGGCTTTTGATATATTTCTTCTCCCCTTTCCAGCTGAGGAGGGGAGTAATAGAATGCCTTTGGTGGGCACCTGAATTCCAACTGTAGAGAAGCAGAGGTGAGTTTTTGGGAGCCTGGAGCTCTGGCTTGCAGAAAGGACCACGAGCCAAGTTCCTCCACAAACACAAAAAGAAGGGAGACTTCAAAAGCTGGGCTGAGTAGGGAGGTCCCCAAACGTTGTCTGACATTGAAGTGAATAATTTGCCTATTTGTTTTTTTAGTAAGAGGAAAACTGAACATGAAAGCAAAGGTAGTTCAGGTATATGCATGTGCAGAATTAGGTTTAAGGCTCATTGCAGGTGAATGAGGTAGGAGATCATGCTGGTACACATTGGGAAGTTGATTTAAAATATCTGAAAGCTTAAATGGCACTTAGTGCCTTCGGAAAACTACCTGAATCCTCAGATCAAGGGCAAGGTCTAAATTTTGACAAGATGTATATCCAGTACTCAGAGACATCAGCTTCGCCTGCCCAAATGGAGGCAAAAAAAAAAAATTCAGGACTGGGAAAAAAAAAAGGACTGGGCCGCAGAGGGGATGCATTAGCTGGCATTATTTTCTCAGTCATTGAGTTTCAGCGATTCAGAACAAGTAGCAATGCCTCTCTCTACGGCTTTAATGACGCTTGCTGTCAGAGTCATGAGCCACAGGAAAGGACAGGGCTGTAACTTTATTTTAAGCCGGATAGGCTACAGCTAAATCTCCTGAATCCCTTTCAGCTTTGGAAATGGTTTTCTCCTATCTCTGCCTTCTATCTGGTGCCTTCACATTGTTTGTGCTAAAAGGGGAATGATACTTTTAATCTCAAAAATGCCTTTGGAGCTTTGGAGTGGATCATTTTAAAGTCAACAGTGTTTAAAGCACATTAATGAGGGTATTCACCATAAAACATTTTTACTTCTGTGTATAACTGATAAACATGAATATGAGAGAATATAAGGGAAAACAGGTGGGGAAACAGTCCTGCTTGGAAAAGTAAACAAATCACAGATCTGTGGTAAAAAGGATATCAAATTGTTATAACACTAAAGCCAGCTGTGAATCTTCTGGTGGAACATATTTTTCTTTTTTTTTTCTCTCTCTTTGGGTTTAAGTTCATGGCCCAGCACTTTGCCTGGTGTTTGGAAAACTATAGTCAGACTACATTGTGAGAATAGCATTATCTTATCAGGTTTTTAAAACAAAAATGGTAGGTGATGCTCATCATGCTGGCTTATTCCTGTGCAGACACAGGGTAGTAAAAAATAGATTTAGGTGGTAGCAAACAGGACTCTTGCCTCCTAGCAGGTAGCAAAATTTAAAAAAGTAATTTTAAGACTGTTTAAAAATTATGAAAAAAGCAAGTCAGGTTGGTTCAGAGGCCTCAGGTGTCTCTTTTTCACAGCTCTCCAGATCAATATAAGGTTTTGATGAGATAGCCACAAAGAGGTGAACTGGGTGAAGGTGCCATCTTTGTTCCTTTACATGGAAAAAGCAAAACTTGCAATCAACCTCACACAAAAAAATATACAAAAAAATATATACCAAATAAACCTTGAGGGCATCAGGAACGAGATGTACTTACTTAATAATCCCAGCAGCATGATGTCCTGGTGTCACTGAACCCAACACTCCTCTTGCTATTGACTGCAATGCAATCCTGAGCTTTCTTGTTGTCATTTTAACCACACTTTGGTGGGGTTGACTTTGGAGAATCACTGAAATGTTACACTGAGGTGAAGAGTGAATTCTTGTCTGTATCCCCTGCAAAAAAAAAAAAAAAAAAAAAAAAAAAAAAAAAAAAAAAAGCAAANAAAAAAGAGAAAAGAAAAAGGAAAGATTTTGAAAAATAATAACTATTCTATGTCAGCTCTCCGAAATAAAATGAAAAACAGTTTAAATCCGGGAAGGGGGTGGTTGTGTATTTATCAAAACCATTTTATATGGGAAGAAAAAAACACACAAAGAAAAAGAATCATGAACTGTTTCTCCCAGACAAATTCTCATTTTTTATTAAATCTATTTCCGACATGCAAGAGGATTAAATATATCAAGTCTAGGAAATAAATGTGTGAGCAACTTTCAAGAGTAATCAGGATTTACAGTGACCTTTTATTCTGGACAAGCAATAGCAAGCACTATGATGGATACAGAGAAAAGATTACTGAGAAATAAGAAGATCTGCATCCAGGACCAGAAGGAGCAAAAAGGGCACTGAATTGTGCTTGCTTTACACAGAGGGTTACAGTGCCATGTTATTGCAGACAAATGAAGGGCTTGCATTAAAAATGCATAATTTAATCATGAGAAAAGCTACTAATCAGATTGAAATATGCAAACCTGATATTGTTTTTTTAGTATTAGTGTTATTAAATTCTGCTATAGTTTCTCACAGAATCACCCAAATGTAAATTAATACAAGGAGAAATGGTTAACAAAATTACAGGCTCAGATCAAACATTCCTGCTCATTCACAAGCATCCCACTGACTTGTGATATTGGGGATGGCATAAAAGACTTAGTATAAAATACTACATGCACTGATCTAATAGTACTTTTCCCAGTCAGAGCAGATTGAAGTGTACCCTGATGCAGTTGTTGGCTTGAGTTGAATGGCAACTGAGGATCAATGCCAGCATCAATGCCTTGGCCAAACACAGACTGCCACCTCCATGTGCCATAGCCTGAGCACAGCCAGAGGGCTGCCAGATCTGCCCAAAGTCAGCCTGTGTTGTAAGGAGCAGGAACTTACTCCCTGGACATAATCAACCTCTAGAATTAATACCTGCACCAAGAAAACAGGGCTGAACATTCCTCTAATTTAACATATTAAGAAGCATTAAAAATATCTCCCATTTGTACATCCAGATGATGCAAGAGTCACTGCCTCTGCTCAGCATCTGTCAGGCTTGTACTTACCCAAGTCTCTTCCTCCACTGCTGCTAAAGTGAAAGTTTCCAAATTGCCCATTTTACATGAGAGTGAAACAGCTGGGCAGGAAGGTACTGTGGCTTGCCAAGGGAAATAGCACCCTGGAGTTAATGCTAGGAAAATGGCCCAAGCACTTTTTCTTGTTTGAACATTTCTGATGTGGCAAACCTCAGCAGAGAGAGGTGCTTGTCTTGAAACTCCACCAAGAAACTGGGGACTCACATTTTTGTCTACACACCTGCTTTACAGTGCTTCAGTTACAGCAAGGCAGTCACCCTGTAACACCATTCTTCAGAAAATGAAGAATTATTAACTTGTTTATAAGGGTGGCCCCACTGTTCCAAGGAGTGTACAAACACCAAGAAAATTACATCTATAATTATTTTTCCCTTTCCCAGTTAGAATATAGACACTGTAGAATAGAGATTCTGGGGTTTTTGTTTGCACAGCACCTTGTATCATAAGGTCCTAGACTTTCAGGTACATCTGAACACAAAGTGGCTCACCAAGCCACTTCCCATCATTTACCTGCTGTCCTGGTTAATCAGGGAGGCCACAGCTAACAGGAGGTGAACAAATAAGACACTGAACTACAAGAAGGGCAAGAAGGAGGATTCCAGGAACTACAGGTCTGTCAGCCTGACCTCAGTGCTGGGTCAGGGACATCATCTGCATGAGAGCCATCACGCAGCACAGACAGGACAACCAGGGGATCTGGCCCAGCCAGCACAGGGTTATGAGAGACAGGTCCTGCTTGACCAGGTCTCCTCTTGTGACCAGGCAACCTGACCAGTGGATGAGGGAAAAGCTGTGGATGTTGTCTACCTAGACTTCAAGTAAAAGCTTGGACACTGCTGCCCACAGCATTCTCCTAGCTGGTCATAGCTTGGACAGGCACTCTGTTTGCTAAGTCTATGATCATCAATGATTTTGGAGGTCTTTTCCAAACTTATTGATTCTGTAATTCTATTCTAAAACAGATACTGAGCATTTAACATTGATTCCCAGTGACACTTTATTTGACATACACCTATGAGAGAAAGAGAAGATGCATAGCAGGAAAACAAGGGAAATTAAACAGTATGTGTGACCAGTAATACACAAAACCGCTTATTTTGCAAAAATAGCTGTAGACTCTTGTAGACTGAAAGTTGATGTGTCAGTCTCACGTCCTACTTATTTTTGAATTTATGTGATGTACCATATGAGTGTTTCTGGCACTACTTGCACCAGAGAATAAATAAAGCTAAGCTAGATTCCCTTTTCTTCCTTTTTCCCCCCATTTTTGCTAGCTGCTACCTCCCCCTGATCTCAGGTCCTGCACAAATGTAGCACCATAGCATGGCACACACACACGGCTATCAGCAGCATCATATAACAGCCAGCAAGCTGCTGCTGCTCTCGATTTCCTGCTGTGTTACATCAGTGCTAATGAGGAGTAAATAATAGTAATAAATCAGCTTTCTGCAGTTGACAGTAAGGTGTTCAATATTCACTGAAGCCACTGGCAGCTCAGAGGCGGTTTCCAGAGGCCCCTGCCTAGCAAACAGTGCAATACTGCAAACACCATTTATTCTGGAAGAGCCAGCTACCATATTCTGTGGTATAAACTTCAAACCAGCCCATCCTGCCACATTAGGAAATCCTTTGCAGACAGCAGATGAAGTTGGAGGAGACACCTCATGGGTTATAGCCTGTCTCATATAGCATTTGCCTGCAGCATTTGACCTCCCCTCTCTAACCACAGAAAGGCTGCAGCAGAGCCCTTCTGGCTCATAGGTTGGGTCAGGGGCTTGCAGATGCTGATAAATCTTGGGGGGGATATGGGTGTGCCCTAGCTCAAAAGGCTACATTAAGCCATGCCACCACGTGATTAGAGCTGGCTCAGGCATCCCTCTGAGCTGCAATCCCACTTCAGTTTTGCTTCCTACCATAGCAGCATATTCATGGCAGTATATCCTTCCAAAGGATAAAGCCCAATTCCTGCTTAAGGTTTCCTGCTTAGGGTTTGTAGGTTTCCTACAACCCCCAGAGAAATTTCACAGGTTCAGGATCAGCAGCCAAAGCACAGTGCTCTAACCAGGCCCAGCAGTATGGCATCCAGAGGGGCTCACAAATATGTGCCACCCACATGACACAGGCAGCAACAAAATCCAAAACCATCTTCCAAGCTAATGCCCCAAGCATTGCCTTTGTATTACTGTAAATATTTCTGGCTGTAACCAGCACATTAGGCAGCATTATTGTTCACTTACTTGAGAGAGAAAACAGGGGTAGTTCCCTGGCAAAGAAGCATTATCCCAGATGGCTTCTTCGGTCTGTGACACAGAGCTGGCACCACCAGCCTCATATCTGAGGACTTTTGCTGTTCTGGACCTTCTAAAAAGTTTTTAAAAGACCAGTGTTATTACTTAGGACTGAGAAATGACCTGATGAGTCAGGAGGCAAAGGCATTCGGGCAGAATGATGTCAGAGTAGGGACAGGACCCTGTGCCTTAGCTGGAATGGGATATCATTGGCTCAGTCACTTGTAAGCACAAAATTTAGGAAACTCCCCAATAAAACGTAACAGCTCAAGATGTACCATTTCCTGAAACTCTTAAGAGTCCCAAGCACTGACGTTACTCACTGTTTCCATTGCCTTTTTGATGTGCCTTTTATTCCTCAGAGGCTGCTACATAGTTCCAGTTCCAGCTAGGAACTGGAAGCCTGGAAGGAACACATAACAGCAAATCAAGATGCCAATTCTTTAACTTTCTGAATGTTTTTGGAACAAAATGCTGGGAGGAAGACAGCAACTGAATTCCACTTCATTAGACGGAGAACCATTTCTAAAAGAAGAAATAATCATCAAGATGGAGATACCACTGTTCAGCAGTGGGTCTGGAAGGGATAAAAAGATGGGGTTTTCCCTGAAAGCCTGGCAGCAGCCTTGTCCTACGCTTCATTGGCCTCTAGTGGAAAACAGAAGCTATGTCTTGTGATCATAAAACTTCATTTACAGAGCACAGACAAATACACCACTGCCCACACAGAGCTTGAATACATACCTGGTGAAGGAATGCAAGGCATGTGATGAAAAAGGATGACTATTCTGCATCAGGTTCATATAGAGTCTTGGTTTTGCTATCATTCAGGGAAGAGATTGAGTTAAATATTATTTTTTTCCTACACGTTCCTATTCTAGTGAGCTCCTAATTTGTCTGCCATAAAAGAAATAAAATTTCACCTGCAGAGGCACTAAGTTTGTTACATTTGGGCTAGAAACTTGATACCACTGTATGTGCTCCACTGAAAGTTAACTCTTGCAGCATTCAGACCACAGTAGTTTGGCTGTAAAGAACAATCTAAACCAGGATTTCAGTTGCTGTCTTCTGTAAACACAGGCTCTCAAAATGAAAATATATGCCTGTATGCAGCAGGCAGTGACTGCAACAGCAGTCCTGCCTAGGTATAAATTTAATGACTCAAACCCCATGGCTCAACTTTCCATGGATATAAACAAGACGACCCCTCTCCTCAACTTATTAAAAATACAAACAATAACCAAAAAAAGCACTATGCAGGATCATAGGAGTAAACCTCTGAGAAGGTGAGCGAATGAAGGGCAGAAGGCTCAGTGCAGAGCTACTGGATAACAGACAGGAGCAAGACATCTTATTGGGCAGTGCAGAAACCTCACAATCAGGGCCAGCTGAAAAAGCAAACAGTGCCCTCAGCAGAACTGTGCACACCAGCAATGAGCAGATACCTCCTGAGCAGGGCAGGGGTGCTGGTGCTGGCAGGTGCCATCCTCCTCTGGCTGAGTACAATCTCTCTGCATCCCTCCAATAACTCTGTAAGCTTGGCTTGATTTCCTCCCTCCTCCAACGCCTGCCTTCTGGAGCCCAGGGCAACACTGCAAGATTTGCTCCCTGGGAAACAGCATCTGCCACAGCAGTCCGGAGATGGTGGAAGGCAGATGGAACCTCCACCCTCCACGTGGAGCAGGCTGCTCAGCTGGCCTTCAGCAGAGGCACGGTTCTGCTGCCAGCTTCCAGGATGTGTCTTCAATCCTCTGCAGACTCTTGACCCATGGGAGCCGTGGCACACAGGAAAAAGGAAAAGAGCAACAGGCATTCTCAAACGTGAGAAAAAACTTCTTCAAAACTTACTTTCAGTGTATTTTGACTGGGTTTTGTGTCTGCTTCCTCCTGCATTAATTTTAGTGTTTAGTTTCTCTGCTTGCCAAGGTTACAGGGAGTTGCTATTAGGAGTTTCTTTGGAGGCTGAACTGCCAAAAAAAGTGCAAACAAACCCCATGCCAACATAGCATTCATTCATTCATTCAGAGCAAGATGATGTGAGCTACATAAAAAATCTGAAAAAAACCCCCAACATTTTTGAAAGCCACATGCAATCTTCTGACTCATTTGTTTTAGTCAAATTGGCTGCATTCCCTTCAAGGAAAGAAGGGAAAAGACCAACATCTGAACACCACCACTTCAATACTTTTTGTGAGTTCAGAAGTGTTCACACCCACTACCTTGTGCGCCTGTGAGGGAAAATGCAACTAGCAGCAGGGAAACCACCAGACTACCTTCTGTTTAAGTATCCTTGGCTCAGTGCTGGTCCAAGTGCCTTTTTTTCTGCAACATTCACCAGAGTAACCTAAAGCAGCCTGATTTTAATGGCATAAATGTAAAATAATCAAGCACAGGACGTCAAGACCATGAACCTCAAGGCTGGCTGAACTACCATTTGTAAATTCTACAGATTAGTTCTATTTACTTCCTTCATGAGGAAAAAAAAATAAAGAAAAAAATTAAATACAATCAGCCTGAACTGGAAATGGGCTTCTTTCCGCCTCTTGCACAGACTGGGATCTCAGAGCAGTAGAAAGCAGACACAATGGCAGCAGGACTGGTGCATGGCAGGGCTTTACCAGGCTGGGGCAGCACCTAAAGAAAAGCAAGGCTATTGTGGCACAGGAAAGCTCTCCTCAGTGTGAAGAGAGGCAGTCAAGAGAGCTGTTTGCACCTCACTCACTTTCATCTTAATTCCTTATGCCTCAAAACATTTGGCACTGGTTTGATACATAGTCTTTCAGTTAAGCATTCGTATGGATAACACTCAGCTGAAAACAGAAAAGAAAAAATAAAAATCACATGATCTCTAACAGACAAGTTAAATCTGCTTATCTACAGAGGAATGAAAATATTTTTTTAGTAACAGCTGAATCTCATGAGAAAGCAGTCACAGATATGTACCACCAGACCACATACCAGCATGACCAAGTGGCTTCCTACAGGAGAGAAACTGTTTAATTCAAGATACTGAAAATATACAAGAGACTCAAATGGTAAAAATGTCAACATTGAGCTGACAAAGAAGTGTAATAAATGTGACTTTTAATAAACTCTTCCACCACCTCTGAACAATGTGAAGCTTCCACGGCTGCTCCCAAGTTCCGAGTATGTGTGCTTTATGCCCACCATGTGTCACAGCACAAGTAAACACATGAACTCAGAACTGGCTTGGCAATCCCCAAGCAGTGACTCTGTAGCTTGTGGCACATGCCACACCTAAAACTGGGCTACTTTATAGACACCAGCACATTTGCTTGGTATGAGCCACAGGATATCCTACCTCCTCCTGCTGTTCAGTGGGGAAAGATGGATGACTGGAGTAATTTTTAAGACCCACACTTTGCTTTCTATCCCCTAAGATAAAAAAAATTAAGTTGAAGTCTTTCACATGCAAAAAAAAAAAAAACCTCAGCCTCATGTTCTAATGTGCCCCCATGACCAATGCACCTCACCTGTTTAGCACTTCTTATAGCTCCTCAAACTGTGACCTTCCAGGGACACAACAAACTCCAAACAATACATCCATGTAACAGACAAAGAAGCTCCTTGCTTCCAAAAAGTTAATATTGGGTCACTGTGCAGGTTTTACTGGAACTGCCCTCCTTCTATGAAGTTATGACTGAATCTAAGTGGCATAGGAAAGGCAAACATTCTGATTCTTCCAGGTTAGGGCAGGTAAAAGAAAATCTTCTTGACTATCAATGACAGCACATGATCTATGTGGTTATTGCTGTTTCTGTTCAATGCATTGGTTTGACCCAATTAGCAAGAAACTGTGAGATTGTTCTGAATGAAAGCATCTCCTAAACACTGCAAAGAAGATAAACAGTAACCCTTCCTCATTCCTGACCACAGGCCAAAGAGCCCTATCTGAGTGAGTCAGGGTGAGGAAAGGCTCCAGCTTCAGGCCCTGCCCTGGAGGGATCCTACAGTGATGTATACAGCTGCTGAGCAGAGCAGCGCTCAGGGGGCACAAGGTCTGGGCTCTCTGGAAAACACCAGCACCATCCTCCCCTTCCTGACCTGCACAGCCCAGGAACACAAGCGCTGTGGATAGATGTGAGCTTACCCAGGTGAACAGAACAGGCCACAGGAGGATGAGCTGTAGAGCCAGGTTCTCTGCTGCTTCAGTGAATGGTAAATACATACTGGAAATGAGACAGGGCTTCAAGAACCACGAGAACTGCAGGTGGAAATGCTGCCCTCCAGCAAGGCTCTTGCCAGCAAAATGCTCCTGGGGCATGGCTGACAGGAATGAACATTATAAACAGAGCTTCCAGAATCTTCCAAGAGTGGAAAATCTCTCTTGCTCCCTTCTCTGTAATACTTACACAACAATACACTATCATTCATAGCATAGTATGCTGCTTTTCAAGAGGATTTTTCCTCACCGTTTCACCTCCAAAAATTGTTTTGGTTCCAGAATTATTTTAATATTCATCCAGACTCCCAAGTTTTAAATGCTGGACAACCCTAGAACACTCATCTTATAGTAAACAGTGACTTCAGATGAGGCAAAGATGCTTTAGGAAAAAACAGCCAATCACCACTACTAAAAAGAAGCCCAACAACAGCCACCCAGCACTATGCATAGGACACTTGAATTCAATTTGGATATTAACTAATTCCTGGGGAGACCTACTTTTACTACCCACTGCATAGATTTTTAAAAAAATGAGCTCGTTGCTGTGGAATTAAGATCTATGCAGACTGATATTTCCAGGAGATAAAGGGAAGAACATTGAAAACTGATGCTTCCGGCAAATGAAAAACTAATGGACCATATTTTCCTTGAAGGGATGGGAAGTGTTATTTTATTTCACTCTGATGACTAGGCAAGATTTGTTCTCAGGGAGCACCATCCCCAGCTAAATGGAAACACCTTGAAAATTTTGTAGAAAGTATGGAGGAGAGCATAAATCATCACATACCAAATATAAAGAGCCCTGAATGATCACATGCTGCAGCAGAATGTAGCTCTGATTATGATTTACTTTAAAACCAAAAGAATTCTGCACCATTCCAACCAGAAGTTTCTGTATAAGTTTGGAAGGAATACCAGGGATTCAAACTGCAGCCAAAGCCACTGTCAACTAGGAACATTGTTTTTCAAATTTCACCTCCATTGGCAGCTGAGGTTCAACAAGGCCAAGTGCTCAGAGGTGACCGCACTCTCTACAACCACCTGGAAGGAGGCTGTAGCCAGGTAAGGATTGGTCTCCCAAGTAACAGGATGAGAGCAAATGACCTCAAGTTACACTAGGGGAGGTTTATACTGGGTATTAGGAAAAGATTCTTCACTGAAAGGGTAGTCAGGCACTGAAACAGGCTGCCCAGAGAAGTGGTATCACTGTCCCTGGAAGTATTTAAAAGACTTGGCACTTAGGGACATGGTTCAGTGATGGACTTGGCAGGGCTGGGTTAGTGGTTGAACTGGATGGTCTTAAAGGTCTTTTCCTACCTTAATGATTCTGACTCTATTCTTTGAAAATTATTTTAAACTCCCTTTGACTGTTTCAACAACTCCAAAGAAACAGTGCAGCATTTCAATTCATCTTTGAAGCCACTCAAGATAACTCACATATTTATTCATAAACATTTACAAGTCTAACTCATGCAATTACCTGCATTTTCAAAACAACATGGAATGCTAAAAAACTGATTCTAAAATTATTTAAAATAAAAGAAATCAAAACTGATTTGCATTACTTAATATTTATTAATACAAAAGAAAAGATAATTCGCAACCAACTAGGTATTTACCATTTACACTGAAGAAAGATCTTTAAGATCAATGAAACAACACACCACAAAAACCGGGGTGTCAGATGAAAATGTTCAGCACTCTTTAGAACTCCTCTGCATAAGATGATCTTCAATTTACTGGTAATGTTATGGGGAAGAGGTGTCCAACAACACATTCCTTGCTTATGTTCTAAATTATAAAAAAAACCCCAGCAATTAGTTCAATATAACACAGTTAAAAATAGGACTGTGTCATAATATTGGGGAGTTACTAGACAGTAAACTGGAACAACTGCAAATTGTACTCACAGCAGCAAGGACATCAGAGCATTCACCTACTCCAGTGGCAAATCAATAAAAACATTAATATCATTTCAATTATACTCAAAAGAGCACATTAGCCTAATTTAATTTATCAAATAGTGGTCTCTGACAAATGTGTTCACCTGTGCAAAACCTGGAGGTGTCAAAGCCACACCTGAATGTGGCACTAACACTTGCTCTCTGGGTATTTTCTTAAACTATTTTGAATATGAAACATATCTTGAGAAGGACCAAGATGCCTCAGTAGTTAATATGCATGAGTTTCATGTTAATATGTGAGTTTCATGTTACTTTTATAATGATCTCGCGTGCATTTTAATTTCCTTTAACTCAGGTTTACAATCTCTGGTCCACAGTTCCAGAGGTCACAAAAAGCTGCTGACAGTAGGGAAAATAAACAGCTGCTGAGAAAATAATATCTGATAAAATTCCCCACATCAAGTGACAAGTGAGGACTGCTACTCCACATGTAGAGTTATGTGGGTGTTGAGGG
>VZTT01030385.1:212-52146 GCA_013400855.1 Buphagus erythrorhynchus | reverse complement strand
GTGTTCTAGTTTAAAAAATTATTTGATAGCTAGTCTCTGAATGAAATCATAAGAGTTGTGGTTGGTGGCCTCTAACAGAGGTGCATGATATTCTGGTTAAAAAAAACCCCAAACATTCACAGTGACATTGCAAACTAAATCTAATTTCCCACTATACTCAAGTAAATCTGAGATTTACTACTAGCAAAAATCTAGCTAGCAATAGAGAAAAATCAGAACATTTCGATGCTAACAGAAGCCAGAGGCACATTACCAAAACCTACTTGGTCTTCAAAATGGTAATAGAAGTTTATCAAGAATGGGATGTTTTTATGAGACAGACAGTTCTTTTTACCCTCTGATGTGGAAACACTAAACCACTGTCCACATTGGACAGCAACAGAGATTCCAGAGAATTGCTCAAAGAAAGGGGTGGAGGGATAATCTTTTCTTCCAATCCCCATTCACAACCCCTGGAATAGCTAAAACTAATTTTTCTCCATTCAAAATTAGATGTTCCATTTTCCCACACATTTTATCAACCAAAGCTTTTTAAAAAAATTTTCTTCCAGGGTGGAAGACGTAGGACACAATTAAATGCACTTGACTGTGTGTTCTGCTTCAATTCGCAATCCTGAACAGATTACTCCATTTGCTGTACTTCAACTTTCACTCTTGTGAAAATTGGAAAGAAGAGGTGCTTACAGCACTCATTTCCCTACCTTCCATTCATGTCTAAAACAGTGACAAAAACATAATGGATCACTTTGTTCATTGAATAAACAACCCACAAATGTAACTTTATAAGGTACATTCCCAGGAAACAGATCTATAAACCTGGTAAATGCACCAAGACCCCATCAGGGATGTTTGAACTAAATCTTAATTTGTCATTCATGAACACTTCACATGCCCTTCAAAATGAGTTATTCACTGCATCATCGACGGGAAATATAACAGACTGTACATTGGAGATACCAAAAAGGGCTTGTGGGAGTGTTTTATTGAGCACTGCACAGGTGTTAACAATAGAGTGGGTAACACAGATCAAAGGATTGTGCAGAACCCACTTGGTAAGTTATAAAGTGTTCTTCATCTGTCTTGTCTGGTAATAAATTGCATGTCCACTCTGGCTCCTCTGTCCATCCTATGATGATACCTCAGTAGAATAGAGGTGAGTAGTAGTGAAATTGCTGCTAACTTGATGCTACAGATCAGTCCCAGATGGTTTTTATGACAATTTAGACCAAGTTTCAGGCTGACCTAAATTATGATGGTGGCATGTCTGGCAAAAAAAGTCTTCTCTAAATCAAATTCAATTTCTCACTTTTATCAGGCCTTCCTTCTGCACATTGGAGGTGGCACAGTGCCAGAAGACAGCCCAAATGGACAACATCTCAACATGATGATGAGACTCTATACTTAAATATCTGAAGGACTTCTCAGCAATGCAAACCAGCTAAGATAGAGGAATAAGAAGGAAGTCCCTTCGTTCAGTAGGATTGCTTCCAAGCCTCCAGAAAACATACTGCAAAATAGCTGGACAACAGTACATCAGTTTTCAGATATGGATATTTCTTTGTAACAGATACTGATCTATGCAAGGATGGAGATTTGAGGTTATTAGGTGATTGACGTGACAGCATGGTGCCCTAATAGCTGTANTTTTTTTTTTTTCATTTTGCAGGCTCTTTAGCCCATTTTCTGTATGCTTGAGAAGATTGCTTCAGATCAGTAGTCATGGTGGCAAGTGCTGGGCAGTGGGCTGAAACAATTTTATCTTGATGTGTTAAATTAAAAGTTTACTACAAATGGCAGTGACAAGGTTTCAGTATTGGCAGTCTTTCTGAAAAAAGGGATGCAAAAAATGTCTGCCCACTGGGCCCAGAAGTTGTCACTGTACTGACTGTGCTACAGAGGCACTTCTGTTTTTGAGACCCAAGAAACAGATGGAGGCAGAAACACTGATTTTCATGTCTACATTCTGTTAACATCTTCTCAGCTTAAAGTTCGCTTCACATCCTTGAGCCTTCCAAATAGCACAGTAATGAATATGGAAGAAAAGTGCATGTTTTTGACTCAGCATCAACAGAGTACAACTCAGTACTCTGTGAAAAGAAAAGTATAGTGAGAGGGCCCTGCTCCTGAAGGTTATTATTTCTGTCTGCAGAGCAGAGTCACATAGCAGGTATGTCATCTAGCATGCTAGGCCTTGTGCTGACAAACATTCGGGGCAATTCTTACTCTGAAGACCTTACAAACAGCTTGGAATTTTTTTTCTTATTTAATAAATGAGCAATAGAGGCAAGCAATATTTGGGGGACTGCATCCCATTCCAGTGCCCAACCACAGGATTTCTCTCTCATAGCTCCCACTGGTAGGAAATACTGTTTGATTGCTGACTTAAATTATCTGAGCAGGAAAGCCAGGTGCTTCAACCAGAAAGTGCAACCTACGAACACACAGAGCTAGAAAAAGAGCACTCTGCATCCAGGCACTTGCATTTTGAAGTTTTGAAAGTGGATTTTTTATTTTCCAGTCTATTAATTTGTTCTTCCAATCAGCCAGTTCCACAAAGGCGCAGCTCCCCAGGCACACACCCTGCTAGCAAACCTGCATCTGCAGAAGGTCCCTCCTTATGCTATATGCAAATCCTTCTGGAAGCTGGGAATCATTTGACTTATGAGGTTCCTGTCTCCTATACCCAAGCCATTCATTTAATTTACATGTATTCAGCTGCTTGTTTGTTTGCTTAGCATGCTAAGTATCAGTTTTTAGAGAGATTCACCATCTATATATGCTCTTTACAGGATGTGCTCATGTGTTACACAAAGGCTGTTGTGCTCTTTCCCTCCTGCTGATTCCCTGGAGAGGAATGTGATGAGGTCTCCTATGCACCATGTGAAGACTTATTTCCATGCTGTATAGTGTGTATGATATAGTGTGCTTCTTTTCCACCCTTGCTGTTGGGCTGACCCTCTTGTATGGTTTTCTCTTACTTCTTTTCTTGGCAAATGAGATGCTGACATTGTTTGAATCCTTTATGTTCACCCAAAAAATGCACATTATGAGCAGCACACACACCATAAGGGTGAATGGGTCAGAGAATTGTCTTTCACATTTCTAGGAGTCACTGAAAGAACAGATTCACAAATCCTTGTAGGGAAAACTGTCTGTGGTACCACAGCTGTGGTATAATCTTTGATGACATATAAGTTTAAAACTCAAGTTCAGTCAAACAGAAAGTTGCCCTTAAAAAAAAGTACCCACCAACTAGGGGGAAATGATGAAAAGATAAATTCCTCCTTTCTTCCCCCCAAAGAATATATTTTAAATTTTCAAACATGGTGCTTGAAGAACATATATTTGTATTTGGTACCTTGAAAAAGGTGACTAGACTTTCAGAGATGATTACTCAACTTTCCACTGATGATAACAGGGTTTGGATCAGGCCCTCTGTTTGTACATGCCTTGTAGGTAAACAGAAACTTTAACATCTATTGCTTGTAATCCTCTCATACATGCAGAGAACAAAATTCACCATGTGAAGTAAAGAAGGAATAAAATAAACATACAGGTCATGCTTGCCAACAAAAGCAAACAGCAGGCCCTCCAAAGCAGCCTAAAAACCTGCCTGTGAACAGTTCTGGAGTCTCAGTGCTGTCTTAACATAACAAACCCCTTCTGGGACTACCACAGTAATTGCTGCAAGAAAAATAATTTTCATCTGGTAGCTAACTATTTTGTATTTCAAACCAGTGCCTAGATTATCCTTAAATACCTTTGACCCCAGGGAAATTTAAATTTAACCTTTTGTAACATTGGATTTGCCAGTTCCAAATTACCATCACCATTATTTTAAGTTATAAGTTTGATATACTGTGACCTAGTGAAGATAATATATAACTGAGACTGGTCAAAAGCACAGGATTGTTTTACAAGCTGTTCTGGAAACTGATCAATGTGTCAATGTCGTATCTTGCAGAGCTGAATGACCAAATTAAAAAAAAAAAAAGCAAGGAAGGTTTTCATCTGTCTGCTTTAGTAGGACACCATTCCAGCCTATACTCCACACTTCTCCCTATTTACAGCTGCAGATAGCACCTGGCTGACTAGAGAGGTACAAAAGTCTTTCTCTTGTAGAAAACTTACTCCACATATTGGACCATAGCACATTCAGAAAGAAACTATCCATTCACACTCCCTTGAGATCCAGAGGACAGAAACGAATGGCTCATGTGGGATCTCTCTATTTACTGAGTAGCATCTCTGCTGTAATGTTGTCCACAGGGTAAATTATATTTTTCATGATAATAGTAAAGTATAAACACCAGACTAAGTTCAGTAGCACTCATATTGAGGGCAGTGAGAACTGGGAGAAAAAGGCCTACAGCTTATGAAAGCTTGGAGAAAAAGGTAACAGTTGTGTAAAAAGATGCTAGAATTAGTAAGAATCTCCATTTGCCCTTCAGCTGTCCTCCCTTTTCTATTAAAGCTTTAGGGGAAAAATGACAATAGTTCATCTATTTTATTAACATCTTTTCTTCCCAGGAGAATTAGATGGGTGCAGACAGCAAGGATAGAGAGGATTATTTTAGTCTAGTACCTAGGGTATTAATTATATACCCAGGGTATAGCTTAGAATCCTGGCATAATTATAGGAAATGGAAAACCAAGGCTGAATATTTGAAAAAGTTCTTTCTGTCTGTACTAATCTGTAGAATTGTTACCCAAGAGAAATGTTTATTGTTTTGCATATATAAAAAAGTGATGGACTATAAATTGGAAATATACTTTATAAATTTCTTAGCTTTCAAAACATGCTTGTCATTTTAAATTCCAGATGAACCACATCTGTTGGTATCCTCTGGTTTTCACTTGTGTCTTGTTTAAATCAGAAATATGAGATAATGGGATTGAGGTTTAAGAGTTGTTCATGTGCCTGAAATCCAGAGTCATTTGATTTTCCATGCATCCTTTCTGCAATCATCCCTGAAAAATATTCAGGAGCTTGCAGGCTCAGATCTGCCCCTGAGTGTGAACAGGTGAAGCATGTGCAAAACCATTATGTGAAATGTCCTTTTAATGGCCATGGGGCTTTGTTCTGTGCCACTAGTATTGACTAAGACTGCAAAATTTGTGTATCTTTTCCTCTGGTGGTACCTGGTAGTGCACGCCACTTCCTTTAACTGAGTTTCTTGAGGACAGAGAAAAAGGAAGATTGAAAATCACAGCTACTATTATAAGAGTATCCCTCTTTTTCTCTCCTTCTTTGCAGGAAGATAATTGCTGTCATTTTTCTAGGAGAAAGTGCCCTTACAATTGAATCTCAGGAGTTTTATAACATGTCTTAAAAACGGTTTGTTTATTATTTTGGGTTTTCCTGTTGTTCCTCCCCTCTCTCTACTGATTTGTTTTAGAGAAACTAAGTGTACTATACATAAACAGCTAGAGCAAAAACGACTTGCTTTTTTTATTCCATATTTTTACATACGTTTTTAATGACTTTCAATCAGACACAATCTGTAGTTATAATAAAACAGTGGATGTTTATTATTATTGCTATTACATTATTATTATTATACTCTACACTATTATTATTGAATTGTAAACTTGAACTCTGTGGTGCATTTTTACAATTTTCTGTGATTTGCAAGTGTTTGGGGGGTTCATTTACATAAAACAAAGAACTGATGGAGTTTTCATGCATCCTACAGAGAATTTTACTTTGTAGATTTCTTTTACAAGAGTAATGTCACTCATTTTTGATTACCTTAGTAATTTGCTTTGCCTCTAGTTGGTCACAATTTTAATTTAAGAAAAGGATTCAGTGTCTCAGAGACACTGGCAGATCCTGCCAGTGAATCCCACTGCCGGTGGGAAGTGCTGATTGATATTCAGAGCTTTAACACTTCCCATTTTGCTGAAGGAGGAGCTTCATCACAGACATTCTAGCTCTTTGGGCCCTATTTTTCACTTTTTTACATCCCAACCACGTGTCTCGTGCCGTGCTACAGCTACAGCACTGAATTCCTCATCAGAGAGCTCTCTGAAAGCAAGATAATACTTCCGCAGTCTCAGCAGTTACTGTGTCCTCCAGGACGTAAAAAAAAATCAGTTGGGGGGATTGACAGGACTGACATCCTCCTTGTTTTATGCTGTTTAACTTGGAGCAATAAACCCCCCAACTTTTCTTGAAGAGAGGGCATTAGTTTAAGGTTCTACATCTCGCCATGCTCTGAGACAAACACTGGTTAGTGAATAGACATTTTTCCAAACTGTCTGGGCATCTATGCAGGTTACTGCATGAAGGACAGCAATGGTTTCTGCTGTGGTAGCAGGCCAGGGGTGGCTTTGAAGGGTTTCCAGGCACACCCACATCTCTGTAGAGGACAGCAAGTCACAAGGCACATAGATATGACCCATAGCTGAGAGGTGGCAAAGCTCTTCTACGTGTGAAGCTGATGGCCCTGTTCTTCTACTTCTGGGTGACAGATAACCCAGTTTAGAGGTAGGCATTCAGTCATGGGGATGTTTGGATGCCTGAGATGGTTTAACCTGTGCTTTTGCCCCCCTCTTGATTAAGGTTGTCATTCCTAATTTGTCCCCCCTTCCTTTAACTACCACCTCTTTCTCTCCGTGTCCTTTTTACCTGGGTGAAGTTTATATGCTTCAATCACATTCAATCAACCAGCCATTGCTTTACCTAAAACCTTGCTGCTGTTCTGAGCAGAAAGCCCAGAAAGCAGTGCACAGACTCTGCTTTTCCCTCCAGCACCATAGAGAGAGACACTAGAAATGTCTCCTTCATGCTCAGGTTTTCAGCAACTTCTTCCAGCCAGCTAAAGACTTAACCTCATGTCTCCTTCTGAATATGGCTGACAAGAGCCATGGTGAATTTCTGATAATCTCTTTGCTTTTTTCCCCTCAAGAAAGAAATTGATGTCTGTTTTATCCGCTTTTGGCAAAAACAAGCAAACAAACAAACAGCTATAGTGGAAAGGTGGAGCCCAAGGCCACAGCACAGCAGCAGCTTCTGGCAAAGAACTTCAGAAAAAGCCACAAGGCCCCAGGGGTGGGAGGGCTCTTTCACTGTTTCTTGGAGACTTGAAAAGGAAAGGAAAATGGGTTTCATCTCCAGACAGGTTATTTCTATTAAAGCTCACAGTAGAGGCAAGGGGGGACTTTAATTGTGAGAAGCTTGGACACCTTCACTCCCCCTGAGGCTCCTAGAGAAGTCCCATCACCACCTGTTGGATGCCTTGAGGAGCAGGGAAGCAATGGAAGCCCTGAAGTCCAGCTAGAGGGAGATAAAGCAGCATTGTAAAGAATCATTTCATGACAAACAGGGCTCCCAGGGAGTTGTGTGGCAGGCCTGGCAGTGGGAGTAACAGGTAGCAAGGAAGGTGAGCAGAAGTAGTGGAGGGAAGCACTGGGACTGGGAGTAGTGATGCTAGACCTTGGCTAAGGTGGTGCAGCCTGGTGCCCAGAGAGGCAATAGCTGTAGAAATGCTGCACCTTCCTGAGGGTAATGGCTGGAGGAGGAAAGCAGCAACTTGTCACCAATGCTATCACTCATCCTTGCTCAGGGAAGGCTGGGACTGTGGCCAGCATGCTCTGGAGGCTGGTAGTTAGACATTACTAATATGGTCATATTTTCCTTTTTTTTTTTTTCCTCCTTTCTCCCTTTTTCAGTAGATGCTCTGCCATTTAAATCCATGCACTTAGCTCATATCATGGGAGGGGGGCAATAAAGAGTGCTCCACATGCACCCAAAGCCATGGGTTTTCTGAGATTTCTGAGTTTGGAGTTTATGCCAGGGTTTAAACATTTCAGGAAGAATTCCCTAGAGGCCCCTCACGGCTGCCAAAAAAGCATCCTGGCAGATGAGTTGCAGCTCCAGGACTTGATGCAAGGAGTGGGAGGAGAAGCCTGCCCAGCATGTCACGGCCCCAGCACTCACACTGCCCTTCAGCAGCAGCCCCTGAGCTGCTGGCTCACCCTGCCTGGCAAGGGAAGCACCACTCCCAGAGAAACTCTCCTGGCATGTGGCTATTGATCTCACCAAGTGCTGCTGTAAACCATCACTTACAGAATGGTCTGTAAGCAGGATGAAGCTGAGATTTATTGAAGTTCCCCTCCTCAAGAGCTAGGGGTATTTATCTGAATTCAGTGGGTCACCATTTGCCATGTGACAAGACTGTGCAGGTGCTCAATCACTGCCTTTCTTATTTTTGCAGCAGCAGACACTTTTCTTCTTGAAGACTAGAAGGGTAAAGCCCTCTGAAACAAAAACCTATGTCAGAGGTTAAAAAAGCCCAAAACACTAATTAAAATAAATAACTAGGGACACAGTGAGACTGTCTGCCCACAAGGCAGGTTCTTGCAAGCTGTATTTTTCAACATTCCAGAAAATAACCACTGAATTTTTTTTTTTTTTTTTTTTTTGTAAGCATCTACTTGCAAAGTCCTTTCAGTAGAATGGTAGTTTCTCTTAAACATTTAACACGTTGCTGTTTGCAAAAAGGTGGTGAATATTTTCTTAGCGTGTTTTAAATTATTTGAAGCTTTTTTGCTAAAATAACAAATTAATGCTCACCTTAGCCAAACCCACAAATATTTGTACAATTAAACAGCAGGCTTTGTAGTCAGAGTAAGAAAAGCATTTTCTTGTATTTTGTGGCGCCAAACAGATTTTTTTTGTCCCACTAGATTAAGTTAGATTAACCAATCAGATAAAATGAACAACACCAAAATGTATTAAACAATAAATTAAAGCCTACTTTTTTTAGGAATGCCTAATTCATTAACTTTGACATTTGGAAAGACTGAAATGCTGTGATGGAGATAAGGTCTTATCAGGGAATTATACCTATGGGTTTTAGAGAATCAGAGAGGGCAACTCTAGTATGCAGGTGGGTCAAAACCAAGTGAACAGAAAGCAAACAAGGTGGCATGTCTGGGAGAAATGTCTCTTTTTTAGGTATTATGTAAGTTATTGTTATGTAAGTGACCTGCAGTCAGTCTTCCTCCCTCCTGTCCATTGTAGGCAGCTGGGAAGAAGGTAGAGGTGAGAATAAAACAGTGTGAAAAAGGAAAGGGGTGAGATGAACTATTTCCTTGACCCAGGGTAGACTCAAGAAGAGCTCCAAAGCTGAGGCCATTCTGCCAGCAGAAAGATTTCAGGAGAAAATTGATGTGCCAAGAAGTGCCCGCTTGGGAGAGAGTTTTCTGTGTGAGAAAGTGTCCTGTGTGAGGAGCCTCTGCTGCAGGTACAGGGCAGGGTGTGTTTAGATCCTGCCTAGCCAGGCCTGCAGGACATCACTTCAGCAAAGACCCTTCTGGCTGGAGCAGGACACTGGTGGGATTTAGGTTGTATGCCAGTGCCCATGTAATTTACTATTTCCTGTGATGACTGAGAGGTAGTAAAGGGGGTCACTGACTATCAGAAATGAATGTGCTATTTTATGTAGGATACATAATTTTTTTATTGATAGGTATAACTCGTTCAAGCTCTCTGTAATTCACTAGGGACAACTGAAGGCCAAATATTTCAAAAGTCATTTTAAAGTGATGCACATAGCTGATAGTAAGGGCATAACCCCTCCTCTCCAACACCATTACCCCCTTAAAAGAAACACTGCTATTTTGTGGAAAGTGTTGACATACTAGAAACTATTCCATTGCTTTAATATAGCATTTCAGCCTTTCTGTTTCCAGGGATATTTTCATAAAGACATGGTCTTTATTGCTTGAGAGATCATCTGCTCCTGCTGCTTATTCATCACTTGCAGCCATATAACACACAGTCCTCTGTGACATCATAATCATCTCCAGAGCAACTAATTATGATGCCACAATCACAGGAGTGACTTCAAGTGAGGAATAAGCAGCAGGAGCAAATGAACTTGCTAAGTAACAAATAGTCTGTTTTCAGGCAAATGTCCCTAGTAATAAAATAGGAGGAGGGGGGAAACCTACAGAAAACATGACACATGGCCAGAAATGTTCATAAATAGACCATTTAACAAAGTTTCTCACAAACACCTCTTTGATGTCACATGCTGTAACTAGCTTCTCTGGGCCAAAATCTGAAAAACTGGAATAACTCCAAGGATTTGAGTCACTCGTACTGGTGAAAAAACAAAATACACCAGATTACTTCAGATTTGCCCCAGTGCAACTGAACCTACTATGGAAACAGAATTAAAGTGACATGGCAAGAGGCTTTTACATTCAGATCAGAAAAAAGGAATTGATAATTCTCAAATAACAGAGGCATTAAAGTGATTTAGTTAGAATTTGGCTTTATAGAGTCAATGGTTGTGCATACACAAGCATGAAAGGGAAATCATCCTTTTACTTGTGCTACAAAGCTACCATAGTCTTGAATGATGGCCCTGTAGCTCTAGCAAGAAAATATGGCAAACCTCAGTTTTTCTCATGAATCTAGTTGGTTTCAAATAAAGTGGAAAAAAAAGATACTTTGGAAACTGAAGAGTGGGTGAAGAAGCAGTGCAGTTGTTGCTGTTTGTTGTTTTTTTTTTAATTTACAGAACGTATACTCTATATTGAACAACAACAGATGTCCTAGGAGTGAATGCAGGGTCGTAATTCATTCTCAAGGCTCTGTGGCTGTTCATAAACTGCTCAGGCGCTGTCTGACATCAGCAGAGTCCTGCAAGTGAATTACGGTCCCCTACCCACACTGGGGCCGTACATTACTGCATGCAACGGGCAGCCAAGACACAGTTGGCTCGTGTCACCAACTGGTTTGCAGGCTGACGGGTAGTGAAGGAAAAGATTTTATTAATCAGAAGTATTTTTCCTAAACACTTTTTGTTGGGACACGTTCAGAAACAAAGGTAGGTATTGCAGCACTGGCTGCATTGACTTGAGGATTTGCTGCTAGAGTAGAAGGAACTTTGAGGGCCATGTGAAACCTCCAGGAGAACATGATGTCTGAATTTCATTCATTTCTGCCTGTGCAACACCATGAGAATATGAAAAGACATTAGTGCCCACAAAATGGTCTGGGGAACAGGTGTTACAGCCGATGGCAGGTTAAAATAGACCTGGAGGCTCCAAGAAATAGCCATTTCCCAACTATTAGAGAACAGCCCAGATGGTAGATATTCTGATATCAGTGAATCTTTAATACTATCTCATAAAGATTTAACATGCAGTTCAATTTCAGCACAGTTGTAAACCCACATCTTACAGTCATACCAAAAGCTCCCTTAATACAATATGGTGGTTTGCACTAAAAGCAACTTAAGCTAAGAATCGCTCGTAAGTAATTTGTTTTATGCCCAGTTCTTCTGAAAAAGTCTTTCCTAGATGTAGCCACTTCATTCTCAGCATTTTTCTTTTGGGATTTAAGTAATCCACAATTCCTTCTCATCTTACTATATCCCTAAAATGGTACATAGTGCAAGAAAATTTGGCCAGAATTCTTCGCTTAAAAGGAATATTCCGGTTATTTTAGAATCCTTAATAACTAGAGAAAACCTCCCCCAGCACCCGAAAAAAGCCTTTATTACCTACCCTGTCCCTAAGTCCCATTGCCACATCTCCCATAATTACCAACCCCCAGAGGCTGATTTTGAAGCCATCTATCTGTAACAGACACAGCTGAAAGGAGTGGGAGGAGAGCAGTGACTCAGCACTACAGACTTTAGTTCAAATTGCTTTCTTTTTATTTCCACTTCACCATTAAGAATTTAGCCAGGAAGATTAAAATGAGGAACATGGCATGAATCAGGACAAAGTGAAGACTATAAAGAAATGTAATTTTTTTTTTGTTTGTTTGTTTCTTCATTTTGCTGGGGTTTTTATTTTGCTAACCGTTGAGGAAGGACTAGAAAATACTACCTTTTAGGTGAATTTTTAATATAGGCCAGGTAGTTGCTGGGAATAAATTAGGGAAATCCTGTGACAGTTTTTATCAACACGTTGGAGAGTTATATTTTAACTACTTCTTTGTTTTCAACACAAAGGAGCTGGTTGTTAGGCATCAAATTTGGAAGAGGAAAGAAATAGTTATGCTAATGTAATTCATGGTCAGATGATACAAAGTCAAAAGAAGTTGCAAATCTGAGTGAAGATAGAAAAATTACAATGGGCTATAGAGAGGCTAGAATCATCGGCAAAAACAGCATAAAGGGATTCAGTGTGGGGAAAAACACTAGCTCAGATAGAACAATAGAGGCAAGTGATCCAGAACACTGAAATTCAATGGAAAGCCAAAATATGGAAAGCAATTGCTCTGTAAAAAAAGAAATGTTGTTACTGGGCAGTAATTAGATATGGGTTTGAATTGCAAATAAATCAGCCAAACAAATAAACAAATGAAAAAAGGGACAAGGGCAAGATCAGGCTGTACATGTCAAAGTGCAACATGAGCAGACAGTGGTCCTTAAAAAACTGGGTTGACTCTTCCTTTCTGAATGTCATACTAGCAAAGTAAAAAAAACCAGACAACAAACAAACAAACCTAGCAAGTCATTAACTTCTTTCATTCTTTTGTGAGGAGCTTCAGATTTGTTTTATCTGTTGTCCTCCAATGCCTCATAATCAATGAGGGACTATCCGCTCTGATTTGAAAAGTGCTCTTGCCCAAATTAGGTCAAATAGAGCCAAGTTCATTGGACCAACCCAAGGCCTGGCTGTCCCCATCCTTGTGCAAGAGTTGAGTGTACTTCCAGGTAGCTATTAAATATGTTATTAAATAGTCTCTTTCCTGATATCCCCATATCAAACCATTAATGTGGGTTTTTTTCTGACTTGAAGAAATACACTAGTCTCAAACCAGTCATCTGCATGTTAAGCTGTATTTAGAGCAAATCATTTTAAAGCAAAACAACAACAGAAACAACAAAAGAGCTGTGCTGATTTTTTTCTAGATTTTTAACAAAATGTTTGATGTTGTAGAGATTTCCAAACAATTAATGTGAAATTGGGGATTGTTGTTCCCATGATTTATTTACCATCTATAGAGAACTCAGCTGTGGTGCTGCTGCTATTGCTACTTTTCCCTCTGCATTTAGAGTTGAAAACTGGTAAGCTCTTTGTTGGGGCACATTTCCATGAATTAAAGTGTGCTGGAACTGCAAGGTTCAAGCTGCAGCAGTGTGAAATTGTTGTTTGAACAAACACATGCAGCAGAGTTTGGCTTGGGGGCTTTTTGATTCTTTCTCTCCCTAATACACTGTGGAGCCATGGGAAGGCCTGAAGAATCATGTTTTTAACCATGACTTGCTCTTGTGGTAAGGATGGCAGTGCTTTACCATGTCAGGAGCAGGCAGATCACCTGTATCCAAGGGCTGTTGCTTGTGGCCACTGCTCTCCCTGCCTGCTCAACACTTCCCCACTTGCAGTTAAACAGCTCATCCTCAAACCTTGTTTCCTCTTGTAAGGCTTCAAGCTCTGCTCTAGAGAACTGAAACAGTGAACTTGTGACATGCTCCATTTGTGTCTAAAAAGTGAAAAACAAACAAAGCAAGGTAAGCAGCCAGTTTTATTGGAGCACTATGGGTTTGCTGTCAAAAAAAGCTGCTTTTCCACAGAAGAAAAAGTGGTCAGGTTGCAACAGATGCAAGGAATATCTTGCAGGATGCCCTGAATTCTGTGTAGCTTAATAGAAAGAGAGTTGTGCCAGAATGATGCATTTAAAATAAGATTTAGTGGTGGGGAATATTTTCACGTCACATCTTTGCTGAGCTACTATAATTTCGCTCCAGTACACCAATCTCAGGGATGGAGGGAGGAAGAGAGGGAGAGAGGGAGGAAGGAAGGAAGGCAGGGAGGGAGGGTGGTTGTGGGTCCATGGCAGACCATTGCTGACTCTTCAACCTCACCTCCAGCAGATCCTCTTGGGCCACTTAAGGCAGTAAATCTTTGTCCTGGCTTAAGACACCTCTTTGGTCACTGGTTTCCTTGCAATTCCTGATCCGTATGGAGCTGCAAATGTTGATCTGTTTTCACTGGGCTTTCCTTTGGAAAAGGCAAATCTCAGAGGGCAGGGGTAGCCACTGGGCACCAGCTGCTTTGTGCTTGCTCCAGCCAGAGCCAGGTCTTCCCCAGCCACGTGCTTCATCAGCACATAAATTACCAGATTTAGTCCACCATACACTTTGCTGGTCCCCCAAGGGGAACTAGTTGATTGGCTGGTTTCTATCTCAATAATAGAGGGAAGCAATGCAGAGATTTTGGCAGAACTCAGGGAGAAGGAGAATATTTTTTTGTCTGTGCTTTCCTCAGCTAGAAAACCATTTTAATTTTTTTTCAACCACTGCTTCTAAGAATTCTATTTCCCTCGACTCTTGTTTTAATACCGTAGGGCTGCTTTTAATGGTGACAATGTAGCCAGAATTAGATCTAATAACAGTGTTCGTATAGAGACTCCTAGATGCAGCATCACATAAATAAACTAGACTGGATATTCTACAAAATTGTAAAAATGAAATAAGGAAGGTGTGAAGTTAGGAGGTGATTTATACGTGGAAGACTAGTGCCAAGAATATTGTTATGGGCCTGGCTCCTAGAGGCAAGATTTGTTAGCAGAATCTGTCTCTAAATATTTATATTCAGCTAAATAATTGCTAAATAATTCCAGTTCTCAGCTGGAAATTCAGGATCAGGCCTAGCTCGAATGGGTGGCTGAGTAGGATGGTATATTGGTGTTTTATACAGCAGTCCTGTTACTCTGTGACACTTGTAACTTTCTGGATATAATTAATCTTTTATAAAGTGCTCTTCATGGCCTGTCATTGGAACACTTCTTTTAGAAGTATTTCTTTAAAATAAATGAAGCACTTAAAAGCAATATATTTGGTATTATTTATTTGTGAATTAGTGAAAAAAATTGTGCTTTTCTGCTCTGCTTGTGTACTCTGCTTTGCATGAACTCTATTTTTGTCAGTTAACAACTTTGTGTGTGAGAGTGAGATTATGCTATTACTGTCATTATTTAGGCTTCCACAGCTTAGGGACAAGATTTTTTTTAATGTTCTTTTTACCATGTTGGCTAATACTTACTGTGCTCAAGATTAATGGTGGGCTCCCTGTAAGGAGTTTTTTATGGAGAGACTCTAGAAGAAATTACCTCTTATGAACATACAGGGAAGAGAGAGCCTCATCACTCAATGCAGCTGGGAGACAGACATCTACAGTACAATATTCTTCTATTTTTCTCATCTCAGAGCAGTGTTATGGTGATGTGGCAAAGGGGACTATTTTGAGTTTATGATCATGAAACAACGAAACATTTTAAAGGGACCTTGTCAAGATTGGGAATTTTGGTATTGGTACAGGCCCTCCAGTGGACTGGCTTTTGGTTACCTCTGTCCTCTCTCCTAGACCATCCCTTCATGTCCACAAGATCATTTGGTAAATCTGTTGAAGTAATTAAATGTTGGGATTTATAAAAATCCCTGATCTTAGCAAAAGGAAGGAGAATTGTTTCTGGGTCCTGTTAGCACAGGACCTGGGCAGGAGCAGTGGACATTGCAGGCTCTACTAAACTTGTGTTGTGTGATCTGAGAGCTGGGGATACCAAATGGGGTGCTCTTGCTAAACCATGAGTCAATGGTTTAGTGCTTTCAAAAACTGAGCCCTTGTCCTCAGAGGTGAAATGGTGTTGATCTTTCTTGGAAATCAGATGCTAGGAAGTAGATGTAGTTTTCCAAATAGCAACTGAGGGATTTGTCCAGGCTTTCACATGCTTTGATCTGTAACTCACTGACACCAGCAGACTCCTGGAAAAACCTAGCATGAGTTGTCACAGTAGAACAAAAATCTTTCCTCGTCTTCCTATTTTTAAAATCCCTTTTTTAAAGTTCTGGAACTCCCTCCCCACAAGGAGGGAGAAAGAGTTCTGTGATAGGAACAAATGACTGGGGGGGAAATGCACCTTAAAAATGTAAGACTCTTAATCTTCTGGACTCTAAGACGTTATTGGATTTATGGAAGATAGATATCTTGTATCACTTGCATGTACAAAGCATCACCTGTCTTCTGAACCAGATATATTTTGAATATTTATGCAGAAACAGCTCCTTTACGCATTTTCAAATGCTCCTGATCTAGTTTAATCAATTAAAACAACATTAAATGCATTTGAATATCTCAGCTCTTTCTCTTATCAATATAATTCTCAAATGTTTTCTTTTCAGAGCCCAAGGTGATGAAAAATAAATTCATTTACTCTATTACTTCTTATAATTGTGGCTCCAAGAATTTTTTTTCCCCTAATTTTGAAGCCACAAGAAGACTTTATGTAGCTCTAAAACTGCTGTTGGTTTTCATACCACAATACTCAAGGGCATATCTCTCCTTCAGGCTGCTATTGTTTGCAATCTGGAGATAAAGGCACACTTGATAAAACTCTTTTAATGATGTTAATATTAATACTTTGGTGGAATACTTTATCCTCTAGTAATAGCTTTAAAGAGTTTGTTGAGATTTTGTCATCTCATACATTTTAATAGAAAATTAGGTTTGTGATTAACAAGAAAAATATATCTACCTGTTACTTTATTTTACTTACAGTGTCATCTAACTGCTGCCAGTGGAATAATGTATACCTTGCACCATATGTAGCTCGGCACTTGTGGTGAATACTTGATGCTTCAGACAGAGAGCAAGGTGCAAACTAGCTATGAGCACTACCATAGGCCATGCTACTCAGTGTCTGTCCCTTGGGAATCTCTGCATGGATGGAAGGGCAGGCTGTGAAGCTCCTTTTTCTGAAGGAGGGAAAGCTCCCAGTCTCATGGTGAACATGGCTGCCCCCATTCTCCCTTTGCAAAGGGAAGGTCATTCTGTGATCTGTAAGCCAGCACCTCTAGCAGGCTCTGGAGCTAAGCCAGGGACTTGTAGTTTGTCCCTCTCTGCTCCTTTGGGAGGCTTTTTATGCTTGAGGATGTAGGAACAATGGCTTGAGAGCACTTAACTGCAGGGCCATGGTGAAGAGAAAAGAGGAGTCCCCATTCGTAGAGGGCTTTGTCAGCTGGAAACACTACCAGGAACTGTGTGTGATTGCTGCTGCTGAAGTTATGCAGTGCCACCCTTGGAAGAAAAATCAGGTTAGCTCCAGGGTAGAGAGCTCTTGCACTGGCTTCATCTTCTAAAGACCTTAGAATGCAGTGCATGGAGCACAGAGTGGCATCTGGATCATTGCAGTGGGGTCCTCTCTTATAAAAGCCAGGATAAATAAACAGTTTGGGGCTGCTCAGCACTTAGGGACAGGCCTTTACTGCTGCACACTCCTTACTAAGAGCCATGAGGTGCACTTTCCTGGCTCCTTGGGCTCCCATTTCTGACCCACTTTTGCTGTATTTGTTATGCATCTCCTGAGTCTCAGCCAAATGAGCCATCCTCTGGACTTTAGGTTCAGGTGGTCACAGTCACATTTCAGCACACTGTTGGCTTTAGAGGTAGGAGTACTGATCCCATTACCTATTGAATCTGCATCCAGTTCTCCAGCAAGTATACAAGCAGACTAAAGTGAAGGCTTCATTGAAGGCACCTAAGTCCCTACATGAGGGGTCCTCCTATGGGTTGTAGCATTGCTCACTAATGGGGTTCTTAAAAAAGATGGAAGCAGTCCTGCTTAAGGGAAATCTTTTCTGATCAATGTTACCCAGTGCTACTGCTACCTAGCAGGAGGGAGGCAGCATTTGCTGAACAGGCCAGATTTACTGGCATGCAGGAGAGTAGGGTATCCGCCCCTGGTCCCCTTGGCAGAGGGCAGTGCTGCTCTGCCCAGCTTGGGGCTGCAGCAAAGCCATGTGAGAGAGATCACTATCCTTGCACAGGTCAATTGCTTCGCATGCTATTGCATTCCCAGCTGCATAATTTACTGTGGCTGCCACGTGAGGGATAGTGAAGACAGCCAGAATGAAGTGCTGTGCCAGTAACAGCCTTGGTAAATTAAGTAGTGATGGGGCTGAGCAGTAAGATTTTGATATGGATCTGAATTTTGAACAGCTCGAGTTCAAGGGAGCTGGGATCCTGGTTTTGGGCTCTGTCCCATTTAGAATTACAGCAAATGAACCCATCACCATTTTGAACCCAATGTTTCACACTGTGATAGTGGCTGTGGGAACACTTGATCAGCTGCTGTCAGTCAGAGCAATAAATTGGCCAGCTTTGTGTCAGCCGATGAAAATGCTACAGAAAAAAGTGCAGGCTTTAAATGTCCTTTGGTCTTTTTTTTTTTTTTCCTCAGGCCAAAAACCAAAAGATATTTGCAATAATATAAATAAGAATGAATTCCCCAGATTCCCTTCTCTTTCAAGCTGGTAAAACAATCATCTTCTCTTCTTGCAATGCTCATCAGAGCTCAATTCTTTGTGTCACAGCCAAGTATAGCAAAGCCACTGCAAATCAGGGAAAGCAAACATTCTCTTCTTGCTTGTCGTTTGAGGTTATCTTAACCCAATTTCAACTGAATGACACTTTTCAGGGCCTCATTACATGGCTCAACTATTTCTTCACCTGGAGGAACTTGCTTACTCCAGAAAAACTTCTCAAAAAGGAAGAATTTTTCATCCCTCACATATGGAAGGATTTAATTGTGGTACTAGACAGCATGCAGGATTCATGCTTCATAATGAGCTTCCACTGTGAATCAGGATGAGACTTTAAACCTGTTAGGGGTGGTGTAATGTGATGATGGAAGATAATCTTGCTTGGAATTCCCTAGAAAGACTTAATGACTGTTGGGCAAACCAACAGGACTGACTGTGCTGAAAGTTCAGCCAGCTCAGTCTGCACCAGTCTGTGTTTGGGCTCTTTTGAATGTATCTGTTTATCTTCCAGGTACATTGTCCAGTGAGTAACTTTTGTGGAACGCTTAAGTGGTGTGTTTAGCCTGGGAATAAAGCTTCAATGCAAAATTCACTGTATGTTAGTTACCTTGCAGGAGCTGCAGAGAAACTCTTGTCAGGCAATGTAGCGTGACAGGAACTCCTCAGCTTGCATTAAGAAAATTCAATATGGGCCACATGGTAGCCTTCTTCTATTTACTGAGAAGCTAGATTATTATTTGCACTAAGCTTGACAATCTCAAATATTAACATTGCCCTTGACCTGTGTTAGAAGTCCTACAGTTATGTACATGAGTAGTACTAATACAGAGCCAGAAAAAAAAGAGTGATTTATTGCTGAATGTCCAGCATTCATGAGAGTAACTGTTTCCTGTCCCCTTCTGCTGCCACAGGACTAATTAACAGTATTTTGTAGACATCTAGGGAAACTATGTATCAATTAATTTATTGTTTGATTTTGCTATTTTAGATTTTATTGTTATTCCCAGGGTTTTATCCTTCTTTTCAACTTTTTTCTTTCTTTTCAATTTTCTTCCATCATCATTTCTCTTCCAGATAGTTCACATTGCCCAGTGTAACCTTGCTATCAAAGATAATGGACTTTCTGAAAGACTCCTTAAGTTCCTTTTTCTATGAGTAATCCTAATTGCCTAAACAGCCCATATGGCTTCAATGAGATTACTTGTTTAAGTAATAGTTTCTCTCTCTTGCCTTACTGTCTCTTTCAATCCATCTGGTAATCCAAGGTTATAACTGGTCACAAATACTGGTTTAATTTTGGAATTAAAAAAGAAAAAACAAACATTGCATAAATGGTTCTTCTTTGCTCATCTTGTAACTCTTTGTCTTCAAAAAGTCTAATGAAAATTTCAATTCTAATGACTAGCTCTAGCAAAATTTTGAAATATTTTCATCTTCTTGGCTCTTCTGACTAGTATCTTTAAACTCCAGTTTTCCTATTACAAATCTACTGGATTTACCTCATGCATATGCATGACAGTAAGTCTGACAGTATCAGGCTACAAATATGATTTAGTCAACATTGTTATTCTGAGGAGGGCATTTCTGTTTTGACAATACCATCATGTATTGTGGTCCTTCACTGTCCTACAGTGCCTTTTAAGCAGTCCCCTTTTTCTAGTCTCAGGAGAACTTTTCAAGTGTGACGAGGTGATAATCTGTAATAGGATTTCTGCCTACAGAGTACTCACAGGGTTTTGAAGCTAAGAACTTTAACTAAAGATATTAAGCATTCTTGAAGGAAGCATGCCCAAAGAAAGAGTAATCTCAATTCCAATGTACAACAATAGATCACCAACTTAAAGGCTAACTGATGAGTGCAGATGTTCAGAGATCATGGCTAATTACATCACAAGCTGGCAACCACTGGATTCTAAGTACCATATGTTGTTTCTCAAAAATAAGTGATGCTTCCTCTATCCAAGAGGCTGTCACCACTATCAAGAAGATAATAAAAGAGTTTGGGGTCTCAGTGGACCTGCTTTGGAGCCAACGATGTAACTTTGAAGATGCCACTTTGCAGATGCAGCCCAATGTGTGTCCAAGACCTGGACAGCACTCCAGGCACAAGTGTGAGAGTTGCTGTCTGTTCCTCTTGAGAGCAATCTTGCTTGCTAGTATTAGATGGGAAATTTGGTGCCTATGGTGATGGTAAAATGCTGAAACTTTATTACAGGCATTCTGCAAATAGTTTACCAGTCTGCTGTTTGTTCTGTGAATCACATCAAACCTTGGAAGACTTTTATCTCTTTGTTCCCTTATACACAAATGTTTATATATGAGTCTTCCTCCCTCAGCAGCATGGAGTGGATCAGCTCTGCTGAGCTCTGTACTCTTAGCTGTGCCTGTCTGCAGGCAGGAGTTGCTTCTCTGTGTGCTTTAAAAGAGCTGTACCTGTTCCACTGCATGACCATGGCTCATGTGGCAGCTAAGGCCAATATTCTCCAGGGGTGGAGTTTCCCCAGGTACAAGGGTGGATTGTCTTAGCCATGGATTTAGGCAGGCTGAGCTGGAGCACTGAGCTGGCAGGACAGTGTAGGTATGTCCATGTTTACTGAGTTTTCTTTTCCTTCAGGGAGTCTTGGAATGAACTCCTGGAGACCTGTGCAAACAGAGGCTTGTGGGTATTAGCTGTGAAGGAAAGAAAACATTCCACAGTAGTTTTACATTAAATTTTTCAAGTAGCCCAGTTGTAATGATCTGTATTCTGAGAGAATATTTCTGCAAGAAAAGCTGCACATTTAGTATAAAATAGTGATCACTTTTACTGTTGGTTGGATGTTCTACTTATCCATACTCACATATTTTGCCTCATATCAAAAAGCTGATCACAGAAATGTAGCACCTAGGAACTGTAATGAAAATACATAGGGAAAAAGGAAGAGTGAATGCTGAGCCTCTGGAGTTTCAGTTTCTAAATACAAGACCTCATCTTCTGTTTCATTACAGTAAATGGCAACTTGACCAGCAACTTGGGGAATACAACAATTATGAAAGGCAATGTCAAGCATCCATTTCTAAAAAGTCCATTCTGTGTAGGTTTTATGATACATTATTTTCTCTGGATTTCAAATATGTCATCTGTCCTATAAAGGAAACTCTTTCTTTGAAGTAGATCTACATGGAGAATAAAATAATGGGGGTTTGGCCAAGACCAGCTATTGTAGAAGTAATTATGATTAAGGTAGGGAAAGCTTTAAAAGGGCAACATAGAAAATTGCCATAATAAACACAGTAATGAAACAACATGGAATCTAGTACTCAAAAAGGCAACCCTTTATTTGTTATAACTTAAGACAGTGGCTTCTAGCACATAGCACCCTACATAGTGATTGATATCAAAGAAATCTTCATTTGGAGGGAGAGATGCCTCATCAGGTGTGCTGGAGCACTTTCAACACTTGCACCTTTCTGAAATTGCCTATAACCATGACACTTACTACCCTGCTGTTTACTCACATTTAAGATTAAGAAATTATTCATTGTTTAATACAGCATGTAATGCCTCCCCTAGAAAACACCTCCTCTGTGCAAACATACCATGTATTTATTATGAATGAAACTCATTAATAAGTAGTGCAATCAATATTTGAGCTCCAGCAAATATCAAATGCTGGGGTTGCCTTTTGGCTGCTATTCGTCTTAATGTCAGGATTTGGAGAACAGGTTGTACTTCAGCAGAGGTATCAATTTCCATAAGTCAGAATCAGAAGTCGTGTCACCTGTTTTGCCATTTATCTACTAAATCATTCATCTGTCTCTAACACATGTGAACACCCGCTGCAGTCACTACTTATGGCTGCAATACTTACCACTTTTGCAGTTTTCCCCACCATGCCAAAGAGGTGCTTATGCCAGAGTCAGGAAGATCTTTTTCATCTTAGCTCCCATTCAACCACTTTCTACTCAAATTTTTTACCTCATTCTTATCCAGACTCTCCTTGCCTACCATACTTTATAACATAGGAGGCACTTCAGTCTAGTCCAACACTGAAAACGTTAGAAAAAGTTGAAAATGTAAGTAGAACTGATAACAATTTTCAGCATAAATCTCTGTGTATTCTTCTGCTGGCTGTTTTTCTTGCTTTACTTTTCTATTATGAACTCAGTGCATGGGGAGGGGCTTGTACATCCAGACAAATTCAGACCTGGTGAAAAGCAGGGCTGTAATGTGAGAGGTGGGTGAAATGAATATGACTAAATGACTAAATCTGTAGGAACTGAGAAATGATCCCACTGGCTCAGCTATCTGCAAGGTGTAAGATTTAGCAGAACTAGATAAGGACTGTCTTTAGACCAGCTCAAGCCCTCTCTGAGTGTGACTGGAGGTCTCACAGAGAAGCAGCTCTGGAGTTCCTCAGACCATACCTGGTCTTTGAAGGTCACTGCAGAGATTTTCGTGCTGGACAGATGCCCTGGACTGTAGGACAAGCTGCTCCTCTGTGGGCAGCCCCCTACCTTCCCCATCCTCTGTCCCTGCCTCAGCCCAGCAGAGAGGCTCACTGCCCTGCTCTGCCACTGCCACTGCAAGAGCCCACACCTAGGGAATCACCACAAAGACCTCAAGTGCCCCCTCCAAGGGCTTTTGCTGCACCCTTTTTTCCCAGTGTAGCCTTTCTTGAAGAAACAGTTGTCTAAATAAATAAGCTGTACACTTTGCAGAATGTTTCCCAAGTATAGCTCTCTTTATTATGGTCAGGACAAAAATGACTGAATTCATTGCAAAATTAATTCAGCTCTTCTTCTTGCATTTCTCCTGACAGGCCTTTGGATTTTGAGTGATGTCCTTTTGGGACACTAGAAGATTCCTTTTTGTAACATCTTCTTATTTTTTTAAGCTCACCTTTCTTTTCTTGAGCATAAAATTACACATAGTCATTCCTTTTTTGTTCCTTACCCTTACACAAATTCTTTTAAAATGCCTATTCTACATGTCTTATCTTTGTCTTTTTTTCCTGAGACAAGAAAACCTACTGCAGCAACCTTATTCTGCATAAAGCTGAGCTGAAGTCATCCTAGTATTTGTTAGGGCTGATCTGTCCAGTATATTTATTTTACTCAGTTTATGAGCAATATAATACCTGACCTATTCACATACAGACATCCAGGCTCAGACTTCATAGCCTCACTACAAGTAAATGTATAATACAGTAAAAACTGAGCATGTAGCAAAATCAAGAGTGTAAGCTGAGTTCCTAATGTCCAACTGAACTCACTGGTTCCATAAAGACACATATGCCAAACCATCACAGCAATATACATGCATGCAATTTAATTCTGTTACACAAACTTTTAAAATTGTCATTGTGTAATACCTTCTAAATTGAAACTTTACTTTTATTATGGGGGTGTTAAGCAGTAAAATATCTGTGTTCATATAGCAAACATAAGTACAGATTTCCTGGCTCATTTTCTACTTTAGATTTAAAAACCTTCCACCCCGCCTTATATTTCAATTTTTTTTTTCTATCTTTAGGTATGTAAGAAGCACATTTGCACAGCAGTCCAATACAGCCAATGTAAATCAGTGTCATTGCCTCCAAACAAGCAGAGCTACACTGATTTACACCAGCTGAGGCACCAGCTGAAGATGGTCATAAATTTTATGTTGGTTTTTGACTTCGGACTTCCTCCTTTTTCAAGGATATGTGTAATGAGTGCTGCTCCTTTCCAGAAGCTGTGTGGGTTTGTGTTATGTGTTACTCCTAAAGGTGTTTTTAACTGTCCTTGATTGTTCTTCTACTAAGTCAGCAGTTAAGCATAGCTCTGAAGAGACAGTTTTCTTACTCTGACTCTAGTTTTCTATGCTTCTCTTTTTCTGACTACTGACATCCTTAATGCACAACACGTTAATCGAATAAATACTACTGCAAGCGGTACATAGCTGAACTTAATTTTTAAGGAACAATATTCTCCTCTCTTAAACATCACTGAAAGCTTATACACAGGAAAAAAAAAGGAACAGTTATCTGCTGAACTGTATCAGCGTCCTCTGATATAGCCATCTTTAAAGCACTCCTTTGGGTAATAGTACTAATTAAATCCTGCAATGCTTATTCAGTCTTCTGTCCATAAAAACTCCCACTGATGGGATCTGAGAGTCCTCTGAAAAGCAGGCCTAACTTTATTTACGTGTATAGATATGGATTCAAATGCCTAACATTGCACAGTCTGTTGGAAAATGTTGGCCTCCATGCTCAAGGAACACAGGATAAGAGACTTTAGAGACAGAATGGCAATTAAATAGAGTTTTTCTCAGCCTCCCACTAATATAAAGATGCACAGTAAGCTACAGTGTATTTCTTTCTTTCAAGAAAAAGAAAAAGGAATCACTGGAAAGATTGAAAAGAAATACACTGATTGCACTGAGTTTGTGGGACATGACTTCAAGGTAATGCACAGTTACAAGAATGAACTGTTTGAACTATTCTTACATACTCATTTGTTACAAAACATTTGTAATTGTTCTAGGTGAAAAGCTTTACACAAAGCCATCAATATCAAAGAGTGGTTTGTTGAAAAAATGTTTTGATATAAAAAACCCCACACATTAAAAATTAACTACACAGTAATGTGAGCTGGTCCTATAATTCCTTAAATTTTGTCATGGTTGAATGGCACATGACATAATGATGACTCTTCTGTTAGCTGCAGTTTGATGTCTGGTGCTCTGTCTAAACTTCTGTGATGCAAGCAGTAGAGATCTTCTCCTTACTGAATTAGATCTTGTTAGGAAGGGTTTTATGACCTACCTGGATCTTACCAGGTTCTTGGGGTGAGTGCTATATTCTACATTGCTGTCCACATGCCAGGCCATTGTGAATGTAAACATCTTCAAAATGTCTTGGCAATTACACTTGCTCTTGCCAGACCCATGAAAGTCTAATGGAAAATCAGGGTACTGTTTCCTAGGACAGATTTTCAAAGCCCCCTGTTTACATTTTAATGATTGGGGTTTCTAAATCCTGGATGTTAAGCATCTAAATCCCTTTGGTTTTGCAAAGCCAAGAGGACTGAAGAGAAATGGGGATGGTGTCTGTATAGCTCTTGGAAGAATATCAGGTAGCTTATTTTTGCCTGTTCATCCAGCTGCTCAGTTATTTCCCATCCTAATAAGTCTAAGTAGGCAACCTTCTGTTTCCCTAAGGAGTCTAGATTGCCTGTAGCTACGTGGCTTGTTCTCTAATAGACAAAATATCTTATATGCACAGGAAGATGTGCTGGTTCATTGACATTTGCTCGGGAAGGGGAATTTGCCATTGCTGTCCATCTCCTCAGCTGTTTTGCAAACCATTTCTTTCCCTTCTGCAAAGGCTGTGGATCCTGTGCATCAGACCCTCACCACTCACAGTGGTTAAGTCTCTCCTTTCTGTGGATGTGTGGACACTGTCCTGCTCTGGAATGCAGGAAATCTGCACCCAGGCATGGGATTGGGGTCATGCAGCTCAGATATTGCCCTGGAAAGCTGCTTGGCATGCAGTGTGCCTGCTCTTCTTGGCAGCCTGGTGTTTCATGGCTAATCAGCATGTGCTGGAGCACAGGCAGCACAGTTTAGAGTGGAACTGACCCCCAAATGTCCCCTTCTGGGAAAAAACAAGGGTCAGATTTAAGTAAATCTCATAAATGTGGTAGTTCTCTTGAGTCTTCCTCCTGGCTCCAGGTGGCTCCTAGCATGGCAAAGACCAGCTGCCCAAAAGGAAGGGCAAGATCAGATGTGGATGCCCCTGTCATCCAGCCCCCATGGCCATGTCACCCCTGCACACAGCTCCTCTGGGATAGCCAGTGGCAAGCCCATGGGATCAACCACGCACCCTTGGCCTGCCACAGCTCCCTCTGTGGGGACAATGGTTATCTGATGTCAGCTATATGTGTTTGATGTTAATATTTGCAGCAATTGATGCTTTTACAAATCAGTCATGAAGTACAATTTTAAACTGATTTTAACAACCAAAGCATACTGCCACTAGGAAATGACAGCAAGTTTTTTGACAGCAATATTTAAATGAATAGGAAAGAGAAAGAGACTGTACCTGCTGCTGAGTATTGTGTTTTAAAGAAAATTAGGGGGATTTTGCATTTTCTCTTTTCTATTTTTTTTTCCTTAGAGGTAGAAGATCAATTTTTCTGGCAGGACACAACACAGGCAAGAAACTCTCAGGCCTGTAATTCCCTTGAACAGGCAGTGAGCTTGGAAAGCAATTATGGGTTTCTGTGGATTAGGATAAATAACCTCTCTGAACTACAGTGTTGTTACATACAGACCCAAAATATATCCTACAGCAATATCTGCTGTGCTTCAGTCTAGCTTGAACCTGCCAAAGTCTAACTCAATATATTACTTTCTCATCAGCTTAGCAACAAGTAGATATATTTACAAAATTTCCAAACAACTAAAGCACTTCTTGCTCTTCCTCGCTCCTAAGGCACAAGGAAGCTTCACACACCATCACAAGTGGTGATATTTTTTCCTGAGAGGGGATGGTCCAAGGAGATGCTGTCTTAAGTTGATGTTATGTTCTCCTAAGCACACAGAAGGAGCTTGACTTGTGTGTCTGGGAATGGTGGAAGACCAGCCATAGCAAAGCAAAAGCATGTGAAAAATTCCTTTTACCAGTGAGATTTTGAAGGGATTTTAGGATAATAAAAACCTGTCTCAGTGCTCCTGGGAAGATGCCATGATTGTATGTGATTGACTAAAGGTCTGCTTGGATCTTGGTGATGGGTGGGTCCCCAGATGCCATATTCTTTACCTGTGTATCTATCATGACATTGCTTTTATTCCCTGACACAAAAATAGGTGTGTTATTATCCTTCCAGGTTTTTGGAGGACCTCAGTGGTAAGAGTAAGAGAAAGGGGATAAATTCCTGTGTTTCAGTAGTTCTTCAAGGGCTCCTGGCTCCCAGAGAGTAAGAAAAAGGAAAAAGAAGTGTTAAAGAAAGTAGAAATAGGGAACAACAGAGTTCTCCTTTACAAGCAGCTTTTTTCCCAGGATAAGTCTCCAGCTGGGGCTGCTGGGATGTGTGGGAATCCCACTGCCACAGCAGGGTGCTTCATCTGAGCCCTTATCCACTTACCATCACTAAAGAAACCACAATCTTTTAAAGGAGACATGACTTTGCTATTACTTTCTGGTTATGTTCCAAATGAGCAATCATATTTCACACAGGTTGCACACTCTTCAGGGAGAGTTTCTGATCTATACTTAGGATACTCACTATTAATAATGGGGACCTTTGCTGAGATAGGTGACAGCTCATTAACATTCTTCCCAGGACCTTCTATGCTTAGATGCTATGTTGATAATGCTGTCTTCTGGTACAAGTGCTCAGAAATAAAACTCTAACATAATCAGCAAATTAGCTGCAGAATAATAAGCTTCATTACAGCTAGCCAGCTACTCCAGCCTTCTGCTTTTATCAATGAATTAAAAGCTCTTCATCTGCAGTTATTACTGTAACATGACACGGCAGCAATGCTGAACACTGAGAAGGCGATTTTGCTGCGATAAGCATGGTCCCCCACAGACTGTGGTTCTGTAGCTCGCTTCCCTAGCCATGGGTTTGTTCTCCATAATCAAAGATTTCATTTAAAAATAAGAGTGCATTAGATCCAGCATGCCTGTAAAGGCAGCTTTTAAAATAGTCCTCCAGTGTAGGACAGCATCAGGACGTCAGTCTGAGTCTGCAGGCAGACAGGAAATTATTAAGCCTAATTCAGCCACTGCAATTCTCAATGAATTTTGTGCAGGGAACGATGAGAAAGTGCTCAGGTCTCAGCACAAAGAGTAACCATAGCGGGTAATGTTTAGAAAATCCCTAATTTGTCTCTGAACTTCTGGATTTCCCAGTTGCTCTTCATGAAATGTGGGGTTTTCACAGTTGCTGGTGGCCTTTTCTGAGTTATTTGCATTTGTTCTAGGTAAGGATTGTAAGTTTCAATCCTTCTCCCTTCTGAGATTTAGAGATTCTAGTGTTAAAACTTTCTGGGATATTTTTACCATGGTGTTTGGTAGAATCATACACCTTGAAAAAGTTTGGTTTTTTTTTTCTTTTTAATTAAAATAGCTGTCAGCTCCAATTTTGATTAGAAATCCCTTCTGATTTCAGTGTAAGCTACCCTAGACTTACATCTGCCAGGTACGTAACTACAACTTTGCTAATTTTGAAAGAGATCTTCTTACTCCCTGGCTTTTGCAATAGCCAAAACCTGTCTTTTCTGGGTGGGAAGTCCTTTGAGTGTCACCAGACACAAAGCCATGAGGGAGTATTGGCAGAGTAGAAGAGTCTTCGGTGCTTGATGTCAAGCCTGAGAAACCTTAAGTGAAGCAAGAAGTCTGCAGAAACTTCTACTACATTTCTCCTAAAGGATGTCTTCCTGCATTTCTCCTGCTAATGTAATGAAAGGAATGATAAGACCTTGTGCTGGCTCTTAAGGCTGGAAACTGCTGTGAGAAATGGGAAGAGAAGGTAAGGCCAGAAGAAGACAGGAGAGATGTTCTGTAAAGGTTGGACTACAGTCACCCTCTTCCCACTGAAATATTTCTCAGGTGTAAAAAATAATTACTAAGCAGTGTAACAGCACATTAAAGAAATGGACATACTACATCTTTTTCTGAGGAGGAATTTAACTTAAAAACCTTGTTCTCCCATACTACCTCCAATAAATCTAACAACAATTTTTCTGTTAGTTTTCTCTCCCTTCTCCCTTAAACTCTTCTGAAAGTGTTCTTGCACAGTACAGTAGCTGGGACACTGGAAGCAGCCTATATTAGTTGAGTGCAACTTAGCATTCCCTGCTGGCACAAATGAAGGGTTAACACAAAGGTGCAAATGAATGCAGATGCTCTTTAGGCTGTGTTGCAGTTCCAGTTCCAGAAAAGTTATATGTACTCATACATCATGAATTTAAAATTGTGAAAAAGCCATCCCTCTAATATCTAGAAGCTCCTCCTTCCTTTTGGGAAGTTTCTAGCCCTTAAGCTTCTTTCTGCAAGGATAATCATATGCATTGAGTACACCCTATGGAGTCAAGAACTTGGAATATTTTTACAAAGACCCTAAATCTATTTTAAAATGAAAAACCTAGAAAAAATCTCATCCCAAATATGAGTGGCTTTTGAATGCTCTAGACATTATTACACAGTTCACTATCTGGAAAATAATAGCTGCTTTTAAATTTTTTTTTTTACCTGAAAATTGTATTTCTAAAAGAAATGCTTTTGCTGAATTTTATTTTGTGTGCGTGAGAAAAGCATCATCTTCCAATTAAAATGTTCAGGTGCTGTGCAAGAATGCTCAAAGAAAATAAACTTTTTGCATTACTATGACATTTTTATACATGTATTTTGATATAGTAGTACAAAATCAAATGCAATTTTTAATTTCTCCCATACTTGCCATGAGAAAGCAAATTTTTTTAATAAAGCAATCATTTTTCTACTGGCTCTGTATTTGTTTGCTTTTTTTTTTTTTTTTCCAGAAGAAAGAAAACATATGGGGGTTTTGTTGTGGTTTGTTTTGTTTTAATCAGATTTAATAATGATTAATACTTGACATTACTTTTTTTTGTGTGTGTGTTTATTGGCACGTGCCACAGTTAGCACATATATTACATACTGGCTGCAGAAATAACCAATCCAATCCAGGTAGCATTAGCCTTTGCAGGTGCTGATGGAAGATCGGACGGGAAACGCTTTGCTCCTCAGACAGCTCAGCTGCTCCTTGCCAAGGAGCTGTTGCAGAGGGGAGCTGGCACTGCCAAGTAGCCAAACTTCTCCTCATCTGAATCAGTAATGCTGCAGAAAGGCCAGCATTTGTGGGCTCCCAGGTTTTTGGTGGCCTTCCTGGTCACTGATACCCATGCTGGGTGAAAGCCAGCTATTTTCATCTGGGGCCGGGCAATAGTTTTCCAGGAGTTGGTCCATCCAAGAGGCAGTTGATGTCTACTGTATTAACTCCTTCAAGGAATTTTTATTCAACTCCATAGGATTTGAATAAATCCTATTCTGATTTCTGCTGCATGTTTGTCTCTGTGTAAAGATGAGGCAGGACTATTTCTGCGCCAAGGAGAGGCCCATCATTGCAGGAGACAAGAGAACAAACATTCTCACAGTATAATCAATCTTATAGAGCAGATGGATACAGTAATTAGAGCAAAAACAATTTTGCCAAGAATATTAACATTTCAACAGTTTATCAGAAAAGGGGTGTTGACACCGGTCAATAATTTTCTGATTATTGCAAAAACATCTTAAGTTGTTGACTATTTTGTGCAAAATAGGACAGACTAATTTTGGCCTCCTGACCTTGTTTACAGCGATGGGAGGTAGCATTGCCACCAAAATATTTTTTCAAAACAAACAAACAAATAAACATGTGTTTTCCCATGATTTGAAGGTATTGTAGGCCATAAAGATGTATGGGGTTTCCAAAGACCATATTTATTTATATTTTACTCAGTCTCATGATACTTGGGTGCATGTTGCAAAAAATTAAACAACTGTTGTCAACAGTTAGCACAAGTCAAGCCTACCCATTCCTCCCCCTCTTCCCATACGTGGATGAGATAAACATCATGTGTATGGACCCAAAAGAAGGAATAATAATAAAAAAGAACTTAGAAGAATCCAAGTCCATCAAAGTTAAAAACACTCCCTTTACTGGGGAAGAAATAGCTTCTATTTGTTTCTTTTTTTTCTGTCTGAGTGTAAAACTGGCAAGTCTGTGGAAGACATGAGAGGAAATACTGGAATGACATTAGTATAGATGAGAGGTAAGACACTTTACTGATAGTGTGTATTTCTGTTGTCTTTTATTTCTTTTTTTTCCCCCTCCTCTTTCTATTGTTTCTTCCACTTTTTCAGTATCATGGAAATCCTTCCCACTGACATGTTTTCTCCCCTGTGGTGTTCCTCACTCGCCTCTGATGCTGCTCCCTTAGGGCACTTTCAGTGCTGGGCCATTGACACACACACAGACCCAGCAGACTCATGGCTCTGTGCTGAAGGACCTTCTCACCTGCCTGCTGGAAGGGATGCCTCTGTGGGCATTAAGGTGCCTTGATGTAACAGCTGATTACACAGCTGGATAGAACATTTGGAAAAAATCAGCACAAATCCTCTGAAACAATTTCCTGACCCTACAGCCAGCCATGTAACTCACTTTGAGGTGTTGTGAAAGGACTGGGCAAGTGGATATGAATTCACTTTGTGTCTTGCTTTCCCTTAAAGAATCACATGAACCAGGCTCTGGAAGAACCCAGAAAAGAGAAATCAGCAGAAGGAGGGAATTTCCTTGAAGTCAGGAATGCCCTCCTGCCTACCCTGCCAGACACTAGTGTTGAAGGAGTGGATAAAAGACCACATGTCCAGGCAGAAAGCTGCACTTATAGCTGCTTGACTTGCATGTGGCACATAACTTCTTACTATCAGCAGTAACACTTTGCAGTTGTAGCTTTATATTCCTCAACTCTGGCAGTACAGATGGTTTGATACTGATGACCAGTGCTTACAGCAAAACCAAGGAGGTGTGGGGTAATATGCCTTAAATTAAATATTTTTATCCCCAGTCTCAGTGCTCTGTGACAATGAGGCCAAGAAAAGTTTTCCTGTTGTGTCTCGTGCCTCTCACTCATTTGCTGGCTGGATACAAGGTAGAAAGAACTACCCCAGATGCCCTAACCTGCACCATGACCATGCTGGGTGGGAGCTGACCACAGCATTTCACCTCATTCATTACAGCAGCAGTGAACTATGTTGTTATACTGTGATGCCTAGAAAACAAAGTAGTTTTTCCCTTGCCCTAGCAAAGTAGCCAGAGACCATCAGGAGAGCAGCTCAGCAGCTGCAGTAGAAAAGGGGCAGCTGCTACTCAGAGCTCTTGCAGCTGCTCTGTGTTAGACCCTGTGGGTTAAAAGTCTGGACTTGAAAGTCCTTGTGAGAATAATTGTCCCATCTACTGGCTGGCTGGCAGAGGTTGTGATCAACAGCTGACATATTGATTAAAGAGGAGAGACAACGGGTAAGCAGATAGACTTTTATTTCCAAAAATAATAGAGAGTGAAATGGAAGCTAAATCACTGGAAATATGCCCCATTGAATCTTTAAAGGTCAGGAGTGTGGATCAAAGATCAAGTAATCGAGGAAGTGGGAGGATAATAAATGCCCTGAAGGGCCTGAAACAGCCTGAGTTTTGGCCTTCAAAGTTTGTGCAAAGCATCTCCCAAAAGGAGGTGGAAAGGAGGGGGGCAATCTGAAGCCAAGCCCTAGGGCAGATGGTGGCAGATGCTGCACACTGGAGCAGTGTGCTCCATGGGACATGATGCCAGCCCAAGGGTCTGCCTGCACAGAAATGATACATTGGATTAGACAATTCACTCTGGCTTCAGGAATGAGCTGCATCAAACGTGAAATGCAATCACATTGCTTTGATCTGCTTTCCCACGGCGCTCTTTTTTGTCCAACAGTGTTTGCAAGCGGTGTCAGGCTCATGGGCTGCATGGTGCCCTGGGGAGGTACCCCCAGCAGTGACCATCCCATCACCCAGAAAACCCAGTGAGAACTGGAGGAGACCTGGACTCAAACCAGTACATTCCTGTGATTCTTCTCCTGGCCATCCTGTAGCGCATCCTTAAAAAGCTTGGGAATGATGGCTTATAAGGTGATGATGTAAATATATACATTTTTATTTTTATTTTTTCTTAATCCTGTGTGAGCCTTTCCTCAGGGCTTTTGAAGAAGAGAAAGGAACAGGTCAGCTAAACCTGAATGGAATTGGGATGTGCAGAGGGAAGGCTGAAAGAATGGTGGTAGCAAGTGAAAAAAAATGGCCCAGCTTTGTGGGCAAATGGGGTCAAAGGAACTCTACTCTCGCTGCAGTTGGAGCACAGTCATGAACAGCAACTGTACTGGTACCATGGCAATGACCAAAATGATTTGGGTATGAATTTTCATGCTGGCATGCGTGGGAGGCAATGTTTTGTAAATATGAGGTGACCTACTCCTCAATTCATTATTCAAATCAGTTTTTTAAAAATCTGGTTATGAAGAATATAGCAAATAAAGTGCACAAACTGCATTTAGCATACCTGACCAAGCAAATTTCAGCCCACTCAGATTTGTCAGATTTGTGACTATGGAGGACTCAAAGCAGTTGGCTGGATGCTGGATGCTGTCCATATGGATGCCATGACTGGATTGCCAGTTGTCCAGTACAAGAGTGGAAAACAATCCTTGGCCTCTTCAAAAGAAGATCAGCCCTTTGTTTTCACAATTTCTTTGCACTTTTTTAAAAGCCATTTGTGCTTTTTGGTATGAAGGGGTGTGTATAGCAGTGAGTTCAGCAGCTGGATATGCAGAAAAATGCTCCCTTTTACTCATTTTTAATCCTGCTAGTTGATAATTTCAAACATTGCCTCTGGTTGTGTTACAAGAAGTTTTGAATTTTCTTTCTATATTCACCTTCTATGCATTATGGTTGTGCAGCAAGCTGAGCTGCCTTTTTACAAGCCTTTTCTACTTAATCTTTCCTCTGAAATAACTCTGTTACCATGTTCACTCTTTCCCCATTTTCATAGGACATCCAGTATGTGAACCACAAAGTGGTCCTCACTTAGTTTTTCTTTGTGGCTAGCTCAGATTTCCTTTAATTTAAACTAGTCTTGTAGTTCTCCAGCCATCTCTAGGCATGACTGCCCCCAATAAGATTTTATCTAGATGTTTCTCATTTGCTTTTCCTCCTCTTCCGTCTTCTTTACTCTTCTTCCAGCTGGTATTAAATCCTTATTAAGTTGGGGATATAGCATTTTTCCTACTAAGGCAAGCCAACAACAACAACACATCTCCTTATTTCACAGTGCAAACTGCCATGCTGTTAATGATTAAGAATCACTTTTCTTTCCCTTGTGAAAAGACAGCCTAGTTTACCTTTCCCTGCCCTGGTTTGCTCTGAGGTAAGTTGTTTTCTAAATTGCTTTCCCCAGGTTAAAATGTTGACTGCAGATGAAAGACCATGGTTGATGATGGGAGAGTGAAGAAGAGTTAAGCTGTTTTGGGGCATGCCACATTCAGGGGAATCCTCTGGAGATGGGGCACACATGAGGGACAAATAGCTGAGGCAGTGCTGCTTGTTAGCAGGACAGGGTCCTGCTTGAGTGTAGATGTGGAAGAGCAACAAGGTTTGTACTGCAAAGAATGTTTATTTTGTAATGCAAATAACTAAACAGACTGCCCTGTGTTTCAAATTCTGTTCAGGCAGACAGTCCTGTGCAAATATAGTAGGATTGTACATGAACTTTTCTGGCCCCAACAATTCCCAATCATTGCAATTATTTTGAGATGACTACAGCAGGATGAAATCTCTTTCTGAAGCCTCTTGGGGCAGTTTACTTGCTCCAAAACCTCTGAACTGTGTGTGCTTTATACATCTCTGCACCCACAAAAGTCATGTTTTTTCTGTTCTCTTGCGCTATAATAAACATCTGAGCTATACAACATATTTACTGTGGCACATCTGGTCCAAGGAGAAGGAGACAGCTCCAAAAAGTAGGATTGAGGCTGCAAACACATTGCTAGTGTTTGGATGTGATCCTGGAAGAAAATGAGAAGGTTTATAGCCTGGATACTACTTTAGCACAATCTATGGGTAAGCAAGTAACCTAGAAAGAGAGTACCAGCTGCATCTGCCATGGTAACATGTCAGCAGCTGGCAAAAAGAATCCTGCATATCTTATGCACAGGGACGGTACCAGAAGACAAACTGAGAGGGGACCTCTTTAGCCATGGACGGCTGAGGAGGTTTTTGTGTTAAACTAGATATTGCCTGACAGGGAAAATCCCACAATTGGAGAAAAGTGTGCATTTTCCATGGAATCTTGGCAATACTCTATAGTATTTTGAGTATTGCCGCAGCATGCCTTGCAAAAAAGCTCGATCCCCCATGCAGGGTAAGCTATTGTGACCTGGTTCTTTCATCTTTCTCTGGCACCTTCCTTCTTTCTCCCCTCTGGAATGCATGTCCCCTTGCCCCTCCACTCCATCAGTTCAGAAGCAACCTGTCTCCTGTGGGTTTGCTCCAGGTGCCACCCTTTCCAATGCAAGTGGCTTATTCTAGCAGCACTGCAAGGGCTCACAGCATGAATGGTGATGACAAAGGGTAGGTGACATCGGACACACACAGTCCTGGCTGCCTCACATTAACCTGTGGCACACACACCTGAGTAATGGCGTACAACCAGGAGAGATGACATTTGGCCAAGATGACCTGGAGCAGGAAGAGTGCCTGGGTCAGGCCAAAAAGAAACAATACAGCGTGAGATAGTGGGAGGGCTGCCAGCAGCAGAGCGGGCGGGAAGGCTCCCGTATGAACCTGAAAGCAAACAAACTCACTGCCAAGTAGCACTACTTCTGCTCCAAGGAGGATCACTTATTGCAGTTTGAATTATTAGCTCATTTGTTGTAGTAAAAGAGTGTGTGGACGCAAGGCACTGTGAGGAGACCAACCTAAATTACCTCTGTGTGCAAAAAAAGGCCTGGGAGTATATTTATATCCCTGCTTTGCTATGGGACTGTTATTCAAAGCACAATATAAATCATTATGTAAAAATCAAAATACCTTTGGTCTCTGCTATGTACCTGACTTCAAAGCACAAGTTCAATAAGTTAAGCAGAATTGGTAATACTTGATGTTCTAGTAGAGCCTCTATAATATCTAATTTATACTGCGCTTAACATATGGAGCATTTGCTTTGGCAAATGAACTTAGTAATATTTGGTGCTTTCCCAGCACACAATCAAAGCACTGACTTTGTAAATCATTGCAGCAAAATCACTGGTTTGGAGGAACCTTCTCCTTTCTCCATTTGCTGCACCTTCCCAACTTAAAAAAAATAGTAAGAGTAATAATTTACTTTTAGGCATGGGCAGTTTTTGTTGGGTCATCTTACCAATTCAAGGAGTTATACAAAACACAAATCTAAACCCCTGCATTGTAGGGTAGGGAATCTTTTATAATTATAAGCAACTTGCGGATGTGACTGGGGCTTGAGACTGCCCCCAGGCCACAGACTTCTTGGAATCTAGGCCCTATTTTGGTTTCTTTCAGGGTGGAAAAACACACACTGGAGATTCTAGCATATACATATAAATCTTGTCAGTTAAATATAGAATAATGGGAATCATCAGGGAGTAAAAAAATGATCCACTTTTTATTGTAAACACCATAAAACATGGTAAATAAATTTTATAGTAACATCTAAGTCCTGCCATCCCCTCCCCGCACCCATTTAGCTCTTTTTTCAGGCATTTGGCTTTCTTTGCAGCTTAAATTCTATTCCTAATAATACTCCTTCCCCATTCTTCCCTAAGTATATATGAAATACTCATTTCATACACTCAGAGAAGTCCCACTCAGTGAATTTTACTAACAACTTTCCAACTAATAGCAGTTTTATGTCTCAATTTTTGTGCTTCGTTACAGAATTCCTGTCTGATTTCTTAATCTTTGCTGAAGTGGAAAGGTGTGTTTGTTCCTTTGTATTTTTGGGGTTTTTTTTTGGTAGGTTTCCACCAGATGATGAGAAAAAGGAACTTCAGGAACAGAAAAGGACATAAGGTAATTTTCTAGGTAGTCTAACTGGTCCATGAGTCAAGGTGGCATATGCCTGTTGTAGCTGAACTCCTAACAGTTCAAATATCTTGCATTCACAGAAAGCTGGAATCCTTAATACCCGTATCACCTTTGAAAACACTGCCAAAGATTTAACAAAAATGCTTTTGGTCACATAGGCCAAGTTAAAATACTGTACTTGCAGCCCACCCACTGGGACACAAAAAGGCAATGACTCGAACTCCTGTGCAGGTAATGTGTGACTACAGAGGCTGAACCATTTGGAAGATAACCTCAGCTACAATAAGAGAAAGAACAACGAAGATAATGGAAAAGAAACAGCTATAATAATCATCTGCAAGCACACATGGCCTCTACTTCAGCACCCATAAAACTTAAAATGATAAAAGAAAAGGAAATTGCTTGTAAAATAGCAAAGACTACTTTATAAACGTTTCTTCTTATGCTCTTGTAGGGTTGCCCTCTTTCTGGTATTTGGAGTGCTGTATGTATTAGCATTTAGCGTGGAGACAGGTAAATTCCAGGGAAGTCCTTCCTTCACTTCCCCTTCTGCCTTGTATATGCATACATTGTTACAGAGTGTACCCAAGGGTGCCAGCAGTATTGTCCTGCCCACCAAAACAGTTTGCATTGCCTGGGCTAGATACCCTGCCCTTTAGCTGTGTACAGGGGTCAGTCCTAGCTCCGCCTGCATGGCTGCACAAAGCAACAACGCCATTTGAAATAAGGGAAGAAATCCAATCATTATCACAGTGACTTCCCTAGACTAGGCCTAATTTTGCTTTTTAGTGACCAGCATAGCTTTGGGCTATCAATAGTTTTATAGCTACTACAAGTCCCTTAAGTGAGAGCATAGTTTTATTGCCTTTTTATTGGAATGCAACGCCAAATTACAAATATGTGTTCCTCCTAAGGCTTATTTCCCTCCCAGAGTGGTACTAAGGCTTTCCTTCAAACTGGACTGGATCCCAAGCCCAGACCATGGTGCAGCCCCAACATAGTCCTGGGAGAAGCCAAGAGGTGCCGCAGCTGAGAGCTGCTCAATGTCCTGGACAACCTGCAGCAGTTTTAAATTTCCTTATGAACTTAATGGAACTAAACCAAGACATTTGCTAAGAGTCATTTGTGCCTTTGAAATTCATGTTGAGTTTTGCAAACTTTTAGTCATTTCAGGAAGAACTGAGCTGAATCCCCATCCCGAGTCACACTGTGTGAGCTATTTCTCTCCTCGGAGAACAACAGAGTGTACTCCATAACTTTTAGCTGCAGACTCGTCTTTAGCCTAGACATGAGCCTTGCATAAATTCAGAGGTCACCAATTGTTATGGCTTTATCAAGAACCTTATTAGTGATCATTAAAAATAATCTTGCTTAGAAGGAGACTGCTATGGGCAAAGCCCATCTTTCCTATTTATTTTATGACTATTAATGTTTTTTTTAATGTTTATACATTAGTGCAAGGAACAGTGTTAGCATAATTCTAGTGTAAAATAAAACCAGCTGTATCCATTATAAGTGCATTACTGCCAGGAACTGTAAATATGTTTATGCCTGATAGCCTTCTGACTCAATAATATCCTGCTATCTCTGTTGGGCAGGCAAGTTTTTAAACCAAGAAAAGACAGGTTATGATTTTCATAACGAAACTGTGTTTCTTTTTGAAGTATGTTATCTAAATTCAAATTTTAAGAAGGTCATTAAAAAAATCTACCTGTGATTTTAAAGGAGAACAAAGTGGTGGCAAGAAGGTATGATGTGCACTAAGAACAAGTTATTCCTCCCAGATATACACATACGCAGACAAACCCTGCCATATCATACCATACAAACAATTTTAATTGTGTAGTTACAGTCAATAACCACTCCTAGTCAGAACATTTCTGCATAAAGAAAATTGTGATACACTTATAAAAACAGCCAGCTGTAACAAAATAACTGGTGTTTTCATAGCAATAAACTCATAAAAAAGAAATACACCTTTATACAGAAAATTTATACAGCTGTAGCTTTAAAATTGATTGTAAACCAAAGGAAGACACATTGCAAACATCAATTATTTTCACATTAATTGCATAAGTTTCTAAGGTGATCTATTAGTTTTATTTACCTAAGCTTATTTGCATGATAGTAAAAATTGCATACAACAATAAGAGTGAAGCTTATAGTATGAATTGCTTGGATAACATAGAGCACTTTTTATAGGCAACTGTGTAAAGCACATTTTCTCTATTTAAAACTTTTAAGACACTTTGTTTTACTGCCCATCAAAATACATTTATAAATAGAAAAAAAATCAGTATGGTAACAAGAGAAGCAATATTACATTTAACGGAAACTTCCAAAAAAATTAATTACAACATGATGCTGCAGGATCTACAAATAAATAATGAGGACTAAATTGTGTTTCACATTTTCTTTTTCATTTTCTCTAAAACCATGTAACAATGAGAATGGAAAAAAAATACAGTGACCTTTATTTCCAAAAGAAAACAAATCTGAATTACGGCAGTGCCATATAATACAAGGCATTTGTTGGCATATGTTATCTTTAAACTGCATTCCACAGTCTATAGTTCTTTTGTAACATACAATAGAACAAGAGTAACAAACTCTTTTTATTTTATTTTTTTAAATAAATGTGATTTTTCAAAGATCAAGTGTGGAGTGCTACAGTAATAATTAAAAAACAAGAACAAAACAGAAACAAAAAAACAGTAAATCACAAAAGTTGTAATGCTTGTCTGAAGGCTCCAGAATCAAAATCACTGGTATCATGCTTATTGGGTACACTCACAGTGTATCCAGTGAACACAAATTAATATCAAACAATCCTCAACGCTTCATCTGTTGCTGCGAAGCAGTTTGTAAAACAGAGTAAAACATCTAGTGCAGTCTGCATTATCCTTTTTTTCAACTTTTGTGCAAGTTTTGGAAGATTCATTGGCCAAACAATGAATAATAGGGTTTTTGACATAACGCAAGATGGAATTTTCATTTCATTAGTAAATACCAGTGGCACTGTTGAAAGAAAATAATACTTTTAGATCAGTCTTTCAATTCAGCATTAATCTCTGTGTTCCCTTCTACTGATAACTCTTCTTCTAGTTTAACTGAAAAAAGCGTGTTTGCATTTTTGTCTTGGATGCTGTCTTCTAAATCCTTGAGCAGCTCTTCTTCCTTGTACTCTGCAACATCCACCTCCAAACCAGAATTGTCCTTCAGCTTCCCATGGTGCTTGAGATAATATCGCTGGTTCTGAAAGAACTTGATAATGGTGTACTTGGGCAGGTCAAGCTGAGCGGAGAGAGTCTGGATTGCTTCTTCATCTGGATACAGGCCCACATCTTGTATGAAACTCTGTAGGATCCCTAGGGCCTCAACAGAAATCTTTGTTCGCGGTCGGGGTTTCTGACGATTTTCATCCTCAGATTCAGCTGGTGATGCTACTGTCGGCTGCCTTGGGGGTAGTCTGGGACCTGGTTGTTGTTGCTGCTGCTGCTGCTGTTGTTGCTGTTGCTGCTGCTGCTGCTGCAAGACAAAGAACAGCATTTTTTTGTATATGTATTCTTGCTCATATTTTGTTACTGAGAGAATCCTGGGGAGGGAGTGGGGGGAAGAAATTGCAGAGCTAGAAATAAAGGCCTAGTAAGTTTAAAGAACAAAAAGGAAGGAAAAAAAAGAAAGAACAAAAAGAACACTGTAGGTTTGCTGGACCAAAAGCACCAATGACACAACATCGGTGTGGTTTAGCTGACAAATTTTAATGAACATGCTCCACGAGTCAAGTGCAGACAAGACAAAATGCTAAGGAGGTGACATAGTATAGGATTAACTTGACCAGCTTAGCCAGAACTGTAGCAAGGACAAAGTGAGAAAAGTGCCAGATGAGGGCAAATGTGCCGGAGCTCTGCCAGCAACGGCAGCTGCTGCCCAAAAACAAGGGCTGCAAATCTCTAGCAATAGCTAGACGAAGGGACTGGGGAGTCAGGGGGAAGGAGAGCATTTTAGCTCTTTAGGTACAGAAATATCTCACTGCTGACCTGACCTCAGCATGCACTGAAGTCTCGTCAAACTTGCAAATATTACGACAGAATGTGCTGGCTGGAAGCGCCTAACGTGACGCTGTCAAACCCAGCCTCGGCAAGGACAAAGGGATCTGGAGGGAAGAAATCTGTATTTCCCCTTCTGGATCTGACCTCTCTTGCCTGTGATCTCTAAGCAGGCCTGTGCTGCCCGTATCCCAACAAACAAACAGGGAACAGACCTGTTTACCTGCCTCTGTGTTTGTGCTGGGGATTATTTAGTTAATATTTATAAAGCACTAAGATGCAAAGCTCTAAATAAGTTGCACTATTATTATTAGAAGGGAACATGCTGCATTCCAAAAACTCAGGCAATAAAAATGAGCCAATATGCACATCAGAAGAATAAGATAAAGCAAATCATGATGTAAATAATTAACAAGAGCTTAAAATGAAGTTTTGCAAGCATGGATTCAGAAACATTCTTAAAAGGTGAGGCACTGAGCCCTAGGGACAGAAATGTTTTTCTCATCTACCACCAGAGTACAGTACACTATAAGATCATGTTTAAAATCAAAAGTAAATTTATCAGCTACTGTTTGTGTTGACAATTCTTTTGCTGCACAGCACAGGAAGCACTGGTTAGTAAGATATTTTGGATCAGCAAATTTCATGTCATATGGTACAAACCACCAGTTATTATTAAAAAACAACCACAGCAAAACAAGCAGTTGCTATCACTGCATTTTATTTCCCTTCGAGAGTCTCCCTTCAACAATTTTCTGTGTTTTGGTAGTGGTTTCCAGGCTTCTAGTAGCAGTTCTTTGAGACCCTAAGAAGCATAAAATGCTGTACAAATGGTATAAATACTGGAGGGATTATAATTCTGTCCACTTCATAGGGACTCCTGTGGTTGTGGAGACTTCGCACAGACCTCCACAACCAGTTTAGAAGGTCTGACACATATTTTAAGGTTTGACACAAATGCCCTGGAATTAGGGGTTCCTCCTCATCCCTATTCAGGTCTTTTCATGTTTTATGGTCTGTGAGCAGTCCCATTCAAGGCTCCAGTCCTGAAGAGAGATTCAAGGCTACTCCCAGCACATTAAATTATTACAAGACTGGAGGCTTTGTATATACAGTTGGAAAACTTGTGTCTAAGCTACATATTTGTGCATCTACAACAATTACCATGTAGAAGAGCAGAGACAAAACTCAGGCCCAATCTCCCAATCGTTACTCTTACAAGTCATATTAAGAGATTACAATGCAACTGCTTATGTGAATAATATTTATGAGATCAAACACACAACTTTTATCAACAAGGCAAGAAAATCTAAGTAAGTGGCATAGTGGTTGAATGTTTATACTGTGCATAAGCTTCTCCTTTTATCCCCTTAAGAAGCGATTTTATTAAAAACAATGTACATTTTCAAACAAGTGCTGTTTTATTACTTAATATAGATCTTTCTCTCTCTTTTTGCTAAATCAAACAGCAAGTTTCCAGGCTTTCACAATTATTTTAGTACTTGATATCCTAAGGGATTGTCTTATTCAGTTTGCTTTATCTTTAATATACACTTGTGTTGTTTCTGGCTGCGAGATAACTCTATCCTTCCTAGCTTTGTAAATGTTTTTCTGCATAGGTAGTACAAGTGATACACAGGGTCTCAGCTGAGGTTGGGAAAGCATGGGGTAATATCTGCCCTTTAAGAAGGAGCAGTTACAAGGCTGACCTCAGGCCTTTTGTGAGAAGCGATTAAAGAGTTGCCAGCTCAGAGAGACACCAGTCCCCACTGACAACCTGGGCTACCCAGCTTAGCACAACAGCCAGCTCCGCTCCCGGCTGGCAGCGCCTGTGCCAGCCAGAAGGGCACCTGCAGCTCCCGGAGAAGGCCTCGCTGGGGCTGCCCTGAAGCACAGAGCAGCTTTTCCAAGCCTCATGGTGTGGGTCTTGCGGGTCTTGAGTGCCCTCCTCTCTCTCCCTGACATGGTGCCCTTGTGCCGGCTCACCTGCGGAGCAGCACCCAGCCAAGGTCCAGTGGTCAGCAGGCCTGGTAGGAAAGTGCCTCTATGCTCTCCTTTCCCAAGGGTGGTGGGAGAGGGGCTCTGAAGGAAAAACAAACAAATATTGACTCGCCCCAGTCTCAACTGGGGTTAAAATGGGATGAGGAATCCCCTTCCCTTCACTCCTACCCAGGACGAGCCGCCACTGCTGAGGGGTCTTGCTTAGTTTTTGAACAGCAGCAGCACAAGGTCCTCCTGCTCTGTTAGGAAGACCTTTGACACCGGTGCCACATGGCCCTGCCTCTTGGTCCTGGTGCCTGTCCAGCCAGGCACAGCCAGCACGGGGCTCGCCCTGGCCCGCACACAGCTGCCACCACACGTTTGCAAACAAGCAGCGAACCGAAACGAGAGCTGTGGGTGGTCGCACGGGCTCCTTTGAACTGCGGTGGTGGACGGCAGCATGCTCTTATCTTGCACCGGGAGACCTGCCTTTAGCCTGACCGGGAGGGGAGAAACGCTAATTTCCTTTGCTCCGCTTAAAGCTTTATTTACTTAGCGCTCTGCGGGATTGGCCAAGGTAAACTAACCTGAATCTGTTCTGCTGGCACATGGATAATGTGGGAAGGCCTGTCACCATGGTGATGAACTGCATTGCTTTCTTGTTCATAAATGGCATCGCGTTCAGGCTGAGGAAGACTGAGGAACCTTCGGATCATGGAGAGATTCTCCCAGAGGGTCCTGTTCTCTGGTGATGGATCTTCTTTCCAACGTAACAGCTCACAGAGCCACCCCTTGAAGATAAAACCAGCAAAACATTAGGTCTCTTTTGGTCATGCTGCAAGGGGCAAAATGAGGGTGAAATGTGTAATTTAGAGGTGCCACATTCTCTCATGCTCTCACCCGATCAAAAGGGCTTCCACTGCACAGGCTAGGCTTAAAGCAAACATCAATACACTGAGAGGCTGCCCAGCCATTTCACAGACCCTTACCAGTCACAGGTGTTTTGGAAAGCACCTTCCCCTTGGTCTCACACCACAGCACTGCTGTTTGTTTGCTTGGCTGTAGGGCTGCCTAATGTAAATCACAGCAGTAGAGGAACTCCCTAATATCCTTCAAAATACAGGAATCCTATGACTAGATGCAGCCAAGTGATAACTTCTTAATTTCTGCTACAAGAAGAGGTTTCTCTGCAGGTGAACTTATTTCAAGCGATACATAACTGTTTCCAGATTGTCCTCATAGACCCAGAAAAAAAACAGTCTCTCAGTTTTAAATACAGGATTATTAGGGGTTAGGGGAAGGAAGATGTGCTCTAGCTTCTGGTACACCCTTTATACATTTCCACATCAAGGATAGAAAGGTGCCTGAGTCTTTGGGATACATAATATGAAGTGGCTACAGAATCCTCTGCAAGAACTGAAGCAGTTGCTAATTTGCTTCTGAAAGAGACATATGAGTTCATCACAAAAATTTAATGTTACCTTACATCTTCTTAAAATTTAATTGAGGATTTTTTTCTTAACTGTGCACTGGTAGTTCTAAAAGAGGAATGTAAACCCTCTAGCTAGGAGAGTGTGCATCAGCAGAAATTTTCTAATATATTAAAATTTAGGAACAAAATATTACATGTATAAAACATGCATATTTCCTTTATTTTAGCTTCAAGGATCTGTTTTCAAAAATAGGTCCATGCAGTTTTATTTCTTAATGCTGTAGGAAAGATAATGTGACATTTTATTGAATCAACAAATAATATAAATGTACAGAAGCTTTTAGATCCTTTTTATATGTACCAGTAGTAGTGGATTAATGTTTTATCCAGACTGGTTTACTAACAGATACAATAGACACATAGATACGATATAGATATGTATTTTCTTGAAGATACTCATAGCTAATAGTTAATAAATGCAGTGTAAAAATATTGCCACAGCACGAAGAGTAAAAGTAAACAAATAATGTTAATGCATTCATATTGAATATGAAAATATTTAGTGAGGTGTGTATTAAAATTTGAGGTATATTTGCTCATATAAGTGAAAAACTGAACAAATGACACAGAAGAAAATGCCCCCAAGAAACTATCAAAATGACAAATGTTATAGAGATGGTGGTAGCAGAGCTGAAAAGCAAAAATTTAAATGGGGCCAAAATCTGCCAGGTGTTCATGAGGTGTACTGGGGGGGAGCGGAGACAGGGGAGAGCAGGGGCAGCAGAAGGACTTCTCTACACCCTAGGGATGGAGCACACCCCATTCCTTGACTGTGCACTAAGTGGGGATGCTGGGTATCACCCCAGGGTTTAGCAAGGTGACTTGGAAATGAGGCCAAATGCCTTCACACAGAGCACACAACACTCAGCCTGTCCTGGCTGGAATTGTATGGCATGTTTTCAAAACAGTAGCAAGGGTCTCTGGAATCTCACTGGAATGCATTAGCAGGGTGAGCTCTCCCTGCCCCTAACAAAAACAACATGTTGCTCATGGCTCTCTGCTCACCTTGCATCCATGGGGATACTGAGTGCTGGACTGTACTCAACAGCAGCGTTTGTTTATTGCAGTAAGTTAAAAGTGGTGCACTCAGAAAGCACAGGTAGCTTTTTGGGGATGGAGGAGAGAAGATGACGAAGAGAAAGAAATATAGATCTTTTAACTGAAAAGCAGTAACAAAATTCTTAACTAAAGAACTCCAAAGTCACAAACCATCCCATGCCAAAGCATAAAAATTGTCCTTTGTTGTCTGGAATTTGCACTGCTTCACACTGAAACCGTTGGCTCTCTTTCTAACAGTGGTGAAACAAAGAACAGCTTGGTAGAAGCAAAAAAAAACAAAGACAAGACAACTTGTCTCCACCTATGACACCTCTCCAAGGCATACACACAGGCTGGGAAAGAAGTTGCACCGTGCATTTAGATGCTGCACATGTTTTGTCTGCTGACCACACGAATCACAGGGTTTGTTTTTTTCTTAAAAATGCAGTAGAAACCCCTTATAATTAAAAAATATCCAGTGGAAAAAATAATTCCTAGGCAATAACATTTGCTGTTGATTAAACATATTTCACAACAGTTTTTGCTAACTAAGAAATACCTTCTGCCCTTACTGTCTTTTCTGTTTCTGTATTTACTAGGTCAGACCTTATTTTTGTTAACTACTGATAGCTAACATTGTATTTCCAATATTTTTCTCTCAATTTTTTGCACCAAAATAATATTTCTAATTCCTTATCTAAAATTATTTGATGAATTGTAACCTGAAACATGTCTCTTCTAGCCTTTCAGGGATTTTGAGATAATGAAGACAGATACTTCTGACAGAGTACACAGGAAAGATTACTGTTCTACCAAAATGTCTCTATTCCACTTGGCACATTTTTAAAGAAGTAGACACACTCTGATGAAACACTTGGTGGAAAACAAACAACTGAATTCTTTTACAATTACGAGGATAGAAACAATTTTTTTGTCTTCACGGTTTATTTCTGTACATATTTATGAAAGTTGATCTCACCAGTGTTCTCAGAAGAGATAGTGAGTGGATGGAGAGCAAGAGGTGCTGTAGGGGCTTACTTTGCTAAGACAGTAAGAACTTTATACCAATATGTTTTCTTTTGGTTCAAGATAAACAAATAAAAATAGAAGTATTTCATTTAGTTTCTGGTTCAGAATTCTGTACATGAAATAAAGCTCATTCATAAAAGTCACCTACATGGGAAAGTATGAAATGTTTTTGCAAAATTTAGGAAAAGTAATCATCTGGACTTTTCTAATGGTTAATTTTAAGTTCTGTAAAATGTATAAGTTTTGTTTCCATTTGATCTAAAAAAGTGTGAAGTGCTGCAGATAATGCAGTTGAATTTACCAGTGAATGTAAAAGGGCTGGTTTTTCTCCTTTCATGCTTTTTCAAGTCTAGAGCAGCTTCTGCCTAGTTTCCTTTTTTTCTTGTCTTTATAGTTTTACAGGAAGTGGAAATGACCACAAATAATAAGGAAATATTTATAAATCAGATTAGATCACAACTGTTTTATACAGCATATAGAGTACATTCTTAAGAAAACAGCATTAAAATAATGAAGTTGATACATTTATGCAGAAAGGCAAACCCCCCAAAAACTCTGCAATGACATTGGGAACAACCTTGATTTTAAAACAGAGTAAATTTGCCAGGCAACATTACACTGAATATAAAGAGAGTACAAAGCAAAATATAAACATTAGCCACATGTAAATATGTTTGGAGAACTTTCAGGATGTTACTACTTTTCAAACTGACAAAGTTTAATTTGACACCTTCTGTTCTAAAACCTTTGTTTCTATTCAAAATCACGCCTTTAGCTGCTATCAATCACTGTGCTCTCCCTATTACTTAAAATACTGGCATGGGCCCTGGATAAGCTGAAAATGCCATGCAGATGAATTCTGAGATAATATGTTCAAACCTGTTATATACAACACAAATCCTGTAAAGTTATGTATTGTAAACCTACATTTATTGGGAACTAAAAGTCTTAAATCCATCTGCTACAAAGAAAATACTGTTATGCACTTTCAAGTAACCAAGTACCATCTGCAAAGGTCTTGCTACAGTAAGCAAGAAAATGGTGAAAAAAAAAAAGATGCTAAACCTAAGATATTTAAAATAAATAAGAGTCTTCTGTCTGGTTTTCTGATAGGGATTTAGTAAAGAAACACAAGACATTAGAAGAAAAAAAACCTGTGAAAGCTGAACTGCCAAACTATTGCAGGAAAAGCGCAAAGAGGATAACTGCCAAAACTTAGGCTCTGCAATACCCATGAGCATGCTTATTTTAAAGAAAGCATTTATGCATTTTATCTATACATCCAGATCCAGACCTCTCTTGTGCTTAAATAAAATTTTCTGCTCTTTCACATAGAGTTTCTAATAAAATATTCTTCCATTCTTTATTATGCAAAGGAAAAAAAAAAAAACTACACCTAAGGTGTAAATACCTACCCTAATTACATCAAAGAGGACAACATTACAATCATGAAAAATGTTCTCTGGCCAAAGCTTTGCAAATCAGCAACACACACATCTAGTCTGAGAAGGGAAGGCAAAAAGGTGAAGCAATTGAACTTGTTTGGTCAATTTGTTACAGTGATAATAATTTGCCAAACAATTAATATTTCTTACATAATAACAATGCTTTCAGCATTTTTTAGAAAGGCTACAGCTTAAATCTAAGAAGGGAAAACATTTTAAAATATCAATGCTAAGACATGCTCAGGTTTTTTTGGTTATAGTATATATAAGATTATTTTGTATCATTCTCTGGGGCGCATAGAATAATAAAAATATATGGTGTTAAAAGAAATCAATCTAAATGGGGAGGTATTTGATACAAACATTTTAGCAGAAAGTGTGAATTGCATTTCAGCATCTACCATGAACAAAGACTAAGTACATAATCCATTAAACAGTACTTCTAACTAAAAAAAAATTGAGTATTGTAGACTAAACTAAAGTAGGCATTTTGAATGAGCACATTTTCAGCAACTAACTAGAAAGCTAGCAATTTATCATTCAACAAATAATTTTCTACTTTTAAAAGAATCTGTAAGTGTTACTTATGCTAATGAAGACTGTTTTTAATCTGCCCACAAACATGCTAATAGAGGGCAATTTTTTTTTATTTACAATGCTGAAGGCACTCCAGTTTATGGAACGCAGATATGAAATTACACTTGGTAAAATGGGCTCTTAATTGTCTGAACAATCCAAATCCTTCACCTTTAGCAGGAAAGCTTATAGACAAAACAAAGGAAAAGAACTCATGGACTAAACTTTAAATATTGACTTTTTCCCCTTCAAAAGCCATCCAATTTGCTTTACAATCTCATTATTGTTCCAAACAGCTGCACTCATCTTAGATACTTCTATTTCTTTACACAACAGATTCCACATATACAAGGGAAGAAAAAGGGCCAAAACGACCAACACCATATATGTATATAGTATTAGTCTTTAGTATTAAACTTGTAAGCTGCACGTTGTACAGAAAGGTTGCTTTTGGAAAAGTCATAATACTTTGAGTGAGATACATAATGGTAGCAAAGGAGTACTGAAAGCATTTTAAATTATTTACTAGGTTAAAAGGGTGAAATGGTACTTTAAATACATCAAATTTCATCATCTGGGCCATTTTTTGGTGGCAAAGTGGTATTGATCTTTCCAAATGCTTAAAATTAACTATTTCCAGAAGGTCATTATTTGATTAAAGGCATTAAAGTTGAGGGCAAGAAATGATGCACTTTGTCTTCTTTCCCATTCAAATAATCGTGTAATTTAATCAGAACTATCGCTTCATGTCCTGTAATAAAAATGTTTGTCTTAAGATATTGTTCTTTACCTAACATATTAACCTTTAAATGCTATGAAGTTCTTAAGAATAATCTCTGCTTAGAGAAGGTTCTTCCATAATGCAATGAAAGGATCTCCAGCATTTAAATTGATAAGGCCAAATTTCCCCTACACATTGATTGGAAAATGCATTAAACCCTTCAACTGAGATTTCTCAGTGTTCAACAGGATCAAAAATTCAGGGAGTTCTGAATCAGTAAACTCATGCATAAGGCATTGAGAAACAAAAAAAAGCAAATGTCACTTCAGCACAAACAAATATGACCAATAAGTAACAATGGACACTACTTTAATTTCTCTGGCAAATGTTGTTACATTTACATTATCTGAAAAAACAGAACAGTGAAAACAGGGAACACCCACTGCAGGGTAAGAACAGAGTATTTAATTCAAAATTCATTTTCATGCTAAGATGCCTTAAATCTGTCTTCTCTCTGTGTAAAATACCTGTGGCTTCAGACATGGGAACAAGCCTAGATGACAAGAGCAGTCCTTTTTACCCTTAGATGTTATTCTGGAATTTCCTGCTGCAGGAAAATTTGTTCTGACTGGAGGTTTATCTTTCCTAAAATACATAAAGTGTCCTGGCTAGCTCCTATGCAAAGCTGAATAGACCTAAGTGCTTCACAGAAGAACTGAAGTCTATTAAAAGAAAGGCCACTGGGTATTTTTATAAAAATCTGGGAAAACTAATAATCTACCAGACTTAGTAATTTTTGATATTGACCAAAACATTGGTTAGAGTTCATTTTAGCTTATTTTTTCAGGAGATTTTAAGCATTGATTTCCTTCTGTGAGGCATATAGTTTTGATTAATTTTTAAAAATGCAGTGCATATTCAATACTTTAGGATTTCCCTATTTTTCTAAGAAAATTGTGCATCTTGAACTTAGGAAGCAAAAGCTCATTTTCAGCTGGTTCCAGAAGATGACTAGAGATACCAGAATAGGAATTATCTTCTTGATGTGTGGCCTAAAGTGATAATAAGTGTCCCCAGAACAATGGTTGCACTAGTATTTTAGTTACATTAATCAGCCTTAAGTTTCAGGCTTTGCATCTGAGCATTGAGAAAGTTTGAAACCTGAATCTGTCCTTTATCTCCAGATATTCCTGGTTCATCTATTTTACCAGCTTTCATTACTAGGACTTTGAAAAGGGAAGCCAGATGTGGATTTTAAGTAAATCTGTATCCACCATCATCATAGATGAGATTTGAAACTGAAAATCCTACAACCTCATAGGGCTATTCAGAAGAAAGGTAAACTTCACTGGCAGACAAAACTTCCTCTGAAGAATACCAAGACAGATTATGCCATTCCTTAACTTTCTTGTCCAACCTATTATTCAGCTACACCATCTGTCTGCATGGTACCTCCACATTTCGTCTCTGTGGTGAAAAACAAATGACCAAATACCTAGCAGTGGTACACAAATTTTCAGTGATATTTTAGGGGAAAAGGATTCCTAATGTCTCTTCATCCCTCTGCCTTTTCGTCTCCCTAGCTGCAGCATTTCAAAGTTAAATACATATTTCTATTCTTGTAAACATCCAGACAGATAAATAGGAAAGGGAAACTTGCTAAAGCAACCTCTAAAATTCAATGACAAGCATCCAACAAGTACAGAAGCAAAATGACATGGAGAGCTGCTGTGCTGCTCCCACAGCCTTGTCTGTCATACCACACCTGTGTTTCTACACAGAGCCATGATGAGTGGCCAAAAGCCAGTGCTTGCAAAAAATTACCTAGATTAAGGTCTGAGGCTGTATCAAAACTGGTCTGTGTGTCCCCTATGTATGAGCACTGCAGACACCACCAGCTCATGGACAGAAAAAACCTAACCTGTAACTCTAAACCTGACTGAAAACATAAGTATCACTACTTTTTAGTGGAGTACAGAGAAAATTCAATAATCTAAATGAAGGGCTTCTCTCAGGCTTGGTTTCTCTGCTCTAGGCTTCCTTCACCTTTTCTTTTTTACAGCATTGCCTTCAATTACCTAGCAATGATAGATAGGCACAAGCTCTTATCAAAACCACAATGCATATACCCTTGAAAATCTTATATAAAATGCAACTACATTCATATGCAAAAAGAGAAGAAAGTAATAGATACAAAAAATAATGGGTGAAGCTTTACTCTGCCTTCCTCTCCTCCAGATCCTTCGTCTTTCACACACACTTGATTCAACTGGCATTGTAATTGTGAGAGAACATCTGACAAAAATGAACTTAACAATAATAAAAAATATAAAACTAAAAAGAAAGAAAAACTACCTACTAATTATTAAATAAGCCAGTCTTAGTCTGGTACATTACTTTTTATAGTATGGTCATATAAAATGGGTCAGTGGGTTTCACAGAGGGTGACTGATAATATATAGCCCTTTATGTTTTATTTAAGCAGAAAGAAGTACTGATTTCACTGCAATATCAATGTGTCCCTTGAAAGTAAATACAACCCTAAATTCAACCACGACCCTTAACAGCTCACATTTATTTATTCTTAAACATACAATCAATTTTGTATGGCAGTTATATCTGCAGTTTAGATAGAGAAAAATCTTTAA